>VWZW01005507.1:3980085-4232389 GCA_013397115.1 Edolisoma coerulescens
TCCCCTCTGTGTTATGCTAATGGCGGGAGGGGGAAGCGCCGCCCCGGCCGCCGCCTCGCACATGGGCCGCCCGGGGGCGAGGCCGCCGCCGCCGCCGCCTGGCAACGGCCGCGTCGCGGGGGGAGCGGGGGGCGAGCCCGGGGTACCGGCCGAGGCCCGAAGGACCGGCTCTGCCCGGGGTACCGGCTGAACATCGCGGGGACGGCCCTGCCCGGGGTATCGGCCGAGCCCGGAGGGACCGGCCGCGGGGTCCGCGCGGCTCTGGCCGGTTCTCCCCCGGCGCAGGGCCCGCCCCTCGCCGCATTGTCCCGGGCACGGTTCCCCCCGGGGCGGCCCGGCACTGCGGGTTTGGGCGTGGGAGCGCGGGGGAGGAGGGAAACATAAGATACTTGTAATCTTACTCATGTTTAACACAGCGCCTGGAGGGAGGGGCGAGGCGAGGGACTGCGGAGCCGCCAGCCCTCTACCTGGCCGGCACAGCCCTGCGGCCCGCGGCCTGCGTGGGGACGCCGCGCCCCGACCGCGGACTGCGGGGCTGAGCCCCGGACAGGGAACCGGTGACCTAGGGAGGAATGTGTGGCAGCACAAAGGGCGACCAGGCTGCTCGCTGCTCTAGGTGTGGCAGTCCTGGAGAAGAATGTCAGCCTCGCGTCCTGGATGGCCGCGGCTTAGCCACGGCTGTTACCTGGGGCTTCTCCAAGGCGTCGCCCCGTAATGTGGGGGTTCGCCGGAGTCCAGGGCTGTGGAGCGGAGGGCGTGTCACCCCCCAACAATTCCTGGTGCTGCCCAAGAGCCAGAGCCCTTCTCAGGTCTAATCCGGGAGCTGACCCGCATGACTAATGCCTTGCATGCGGATTGCGAGTGTGCTTTGGCTCCACTTCTTAATTCAGAGTACAAGAGCTGACTTGAGGCCACTAAAACAGAGAAAAGGAACAAATTCAAGTGCCTTGAGATCATTGTGGTGTGTGCTTTTCTTCCTTGCTCTTGTGGTGTTGGTATGTTGTAAAGATGCAGGATTTCAATAATAACTAAACAGTATGAGGGGGCATGATACTCAAGATCTAATAAAAAAAGCATCTGGAACAATAATTTTTAAAAAGGCCTGTTAAAACCTGAATTTAGTTTTGTCAGGGGAAGTTTCACAACGCATTTCATTTGCATGTGTGACAAGACTTTATGGTTACTTGTGCTGTTGTCTTTCATGAAGCCTACTTTGTTTTGTTCTTCTGGAAGCTTTCTGTGTAGCAATATGCCAAGGAGATAATTTTTTTTTTGTTTCCACCATTTGGAGGACAGATGATGACAAAAGCTTGCAACAGACTGAAGAGGAGGGATTCTATATGATGGATGAACAGAATTTTTTCTAGGCATGTTCTCTGAGTGGAGCTCTGCATGGTTTAAACAGAACTGAATGGAAAAAATAGGATCTGCCAAATCATGTTGCTTTGAAAAGAAAGGATGAAAGTGTGTTTTCTGGAAGTGATTTGGTTTTTTTCTCTCTCACCCCTGAAGGATAAGGCAAAAAGAGCACAGTAATTCTTGAAATAGTTCTCTGTTAAGAGACCTAACTGTGAGAATTGCATAGTATAGCTGAGAAGTGGCATCAAAGAGTTATTTTAATTTGTCACTGATGATTAATTTAGGGCTCTGAAGCAAGGACTGGCATCTGGGGGAGGCCTGGTTTCCAAAGACAAGGTGTTGTAACACAATGCTCACCTACTGATGAGTTGAAATATTAGAAGCTCTGTACTTGAAACTCCTAAATGAGAGCAAATTATGTTGATAAAAACATTGCCAGGTTATCTCATGAGTACTTTGGCCTTCTCAGATGCAGGAGCACTTAGTTTCCATCGTGTTAAATATCCATTTAAACACCAAATATTTGTTAGTTTTGCATTTAGCAGTGGGTGTTAAAACTGTCTGGGTCAAGATATTTGGCTCGGCTTCAAATGAGTTCACTCTCAGTCATGCTGGGAGACTGGCAAAATGAATTTGTTGCCTGCAACTGGTGGCGGGGTGACCATGGCAGGGACAGCCACGTGGTCCTGCGGTTTGCTCTCTGCAGAGTCGTGGTTTCACTTACTTTGAGCTCTGCTGTTTGAATTTAAGGTATAACTGAAGAATTACAGCCCACAGTCTAGAAAATTTGAAAAAACTTTTCTTCATATTTGTAATCTAATGCTTTGATTTATGGGGATTTGAGGCAAAATAACTTTGAAAATGTGTTTCCCAGAGGAGGAGAGTAAGGCCTGTAGCAAGTATGCAGGTAATAGTAGGGCTTCTTTTATCTGTAACAATTGGCCACGGCGCTGCCTTTTGTCAGTGGAACAATAGCAAAAATGTATTGCCTACTTGATGGCCCATTGAAATGTATTTTATGTATATATGGAGGTGTTTTTTTAAAAAGAAAACCTTGGTAATTGCTATTAGTTACACACTTAAGAGTATTCAGTATCATTGTGACATAATTATATGTAACACAAGTCTCTGGCAGGGTAACAGCAGCCTACCTTCTGGAGAGCTAATATAAACATTTGCAGGAGGAGAAAACAAGCAGGAGCTCTGCAGTCAAACTTGGGTTCTCCTGAACCATTTCTGGGGTTTTGGTACCTGCTATTTTGTGAGTAGCAGAAACTACAGTTCTGGAGAGATTACTGCTTAAATCTTTTGATTACTTGAATTTACATAGGGTGCAAAAAAAAGTTGGTTTGAGGTAGTAATACATGGACAAAGTAATACCCCCCCTTTTTTTTTGGCTAGCTGCCCAAAGTAGGAATAACCAGTGTACTATGATGAGCAGATACCAATTTCTTTCTTCAAGCCCTACATCTTGCAGAAAAGGGAGGGTCATATATCACTTTTCTGGAAGAGACTTGTGTTTTGAAGTTAAACTGCACTTACCAGAAGCCTGTATACAAAATCCACCAGACTGGCCCTAGGCCAGCATGCAGAGAGAATAAAGATGTTTCCTTGTGTGTCTGTTGCCTTCAGCTGACCTGGGTTAAATACATATGCACACGTTGTGAAGGGCCAGTTTATTGGTTAGTCTTGCTTTGCCATTTGATTATGTAGGATTTTTTCTTTAATTCATCCATGTTGAGGAGAGGTTTCAGGAAGGTTTGCCAGACAGTGTCAAGCAGAGGTCAGCAGAGCTGCCCAGAGCTGTCCCTGGCCAGGCTGAGCCCAGCCGCAGGAGGTGCTGAATAAATGCAGATCTATACTTGCTTCTGCTCACCCCAGCGAGTGAACCTTTTACCCTGCACATCCTGCATTTGCATTTTATACAAATTCTAAACCAGCATATTTGCTTCTCAGATTTTTTTCTGTTGTGCTGCTGGGTCTGCGTGGACTCCTCCAGAGGAGTTGTGTGCGTTATAAGGACAGGATGCAGCATGACTTGGAAAAAACAGAGCTGTCCTTGAATACTACCACTGGTGACTTTCATTTGCAGCCTTCATTTATTAAAATATGTACCCACTGATCTTCAGTGTTTCTCTGAGGTGCAAGACCTTTTCTCTTCCCAAGTATAGTCAGCAAAGCTGTAAGGGAGGTGTTCATAACCTGGGTTATCTAACTTAGAATGTGATATTTTTTTTTTCTATTGTAAAGAGGAGAATAATCAGCAATTTGACTGGTAGAGTAAACCTTAATTTTCATATTTCATGTTCCCAACTTGGTGAGTTCAACAAAGGATCATTTTATTTATTCAGTTTTATTCATTGTCATGTGCAGTGTCTAGCACTGGGGCTTGCTTCTGTAACTGAGCTGATGGAAGAGTTTCAGAAGCCAAACAGCTCTTTCTTCTGTTGAGCAGAAGTTTGTGCTAGGGTGGTCCTGCCAAGTTGGATGGTATGTTTGCTTTGTGTGTGCATCCCTTGACTTGCTTTCCAGGATAAAACCACACAGCTTCCACCTACCCTATAATGGTGTAGCCCTCAGGGAAGTTTTGAATTGCACTGGGAGTTTTCCTTTTGGAGACGAAATGCTACAAACCACAAGTTAGGAGACAGTGAAGAGCCACTGTTTGTTTGTCCTCTTTCCCCATCCTCCCAGCCTGTACTTAGGGAAGCTTGGAGCATGGCTATGGAGCAACCACTGACTTCTCCACCTTGTTGCATCACCACTGGTGGCCACAGAACCTCTTTCTTATCTCACAGATAACCACAAACAGCTGCACTTGTGGAAGTTGAGGGGAACGTTCAGGCTTCCCAGTCAGAGGTTTTCTCAAAGTTGCTGGGAAAGCGGATGTTGTTTTCATTTTCCTTCCTCTTCCTCCAGTGCCCAGGATTTTGGAGAGCACTCAGTCTGGGAGTCTGGCTACTTAGCAGGAGGCACTTATGCATCGGTGTTCTTAACCCTGGAGCCCAGTGTTCCCGTGCTGCTGGAATTCTGCGGGGCTCTGGTGCTTGCCACACAGCTTGGAGGGAATTTCGAGGCTGTCTGCCTGTTTCCATGTCCATTCTGCCACACCCACCTTGATGGCTCTCCTCGTATCAGCCTGGCCTTTGTGTGCTGGGACAGAACAAAGGGTGGTTAACCTTCAACTGGAGCACTTGGTGTGCTGGAGTTATATTTCTTTATTTTCTGTTAATATTTTGACAGAAGCTTTTTTTTTTTTGTGTGTGTGTGTGCTGGCAGGTTTCTATAGTAACTACAAAACTCAGATAGAAAAATTAGCAAAGCATAGTTCAATCTGAAAATGTCCTTCGGGTTCTAGTTTGGAGGCAAGGAAATAGTTCTTGGTCTTTTATTGGCTAGAAAATGGAAAGCAACTTGGAGCTTACAGGTAAATTATCTTGAGATATTCAGAAATGCTTATGCGTGAAGTAGGAGGAAAATTGTGTAATGATCAAGCTGCTTTAGAAATGAAAGAAAAAAAAAGAGCTATTATTGCCAAGTAAAAATAGTGAACTGTGAGACCTCAGTTAGAAAAGTAATGTTTTTGTGCAGGTTTTTTTAAATTTCTTTGTTTATGATCTAGAATAGAAATTGCTCCTGTGTATGCTTTGGAAACACTGTATAATATTATCTACTTATTCTGCACTCTCAGTTTTTAGGGCAGCACAGGACAGCCAGCACTGAGATCCTGCACTCCAGACAGATGACACACGCTTGGTGGATGGCTTTTTTAATTGGTCTTTCCATCAATAAGAACTATTACAACAGCAATAAAATAATGGCCTTATTAATATTCACAAAGTCTGAGAAAATCAAATTAATCTCAGTAGAATGTTTTTTATCTTTCAAATGGAAACAATCAATCTGCTGCCAGCTGTAGCTGTCAAAATACAATGATTTTAAGTTAGGTTAGATTTTATGGTTTTAAATTACTGCTTTTCCCCATGATTTTAATGGGTTTGTCTCAACTTGTTGCTTTCTGATATATAAAAAAAAAAAACAACCTTGTAATTTTATCTCCCCTCTCTATGTAGAAGTATTGGAAATACCAGTGTGACCCTCCCTGGTTTTGCTGGGAGACTTGCTTTGTGTCTGAGAAAATACTCTCAGCTTCTACTGGCAGCTTTTTAATGAACAGGGCAATCATGTCATCAACTTCATCAGCTAGGGAGAATATGTTAGTTAAGATGACTTCAAATAAGACACAAGACTGAGATAAATATAAACTTTCCTGTTGCCAGTTAAAAATGTTCTCAGTCTGTCAAAATCCTCCTGCTTATCCAGTCAGCACTGGTTTGTGACAGTTTTCCTTGAACTCTGCTGTCCCCTCTTTTCTGACAGGAGAGAAAATTCCTTCATGCCTGTCGTTCTGTGTCCCCTGTGTGTGGCAAGGAAACCAGTGCCAAGGAGAACAGATGAAGAGCATGTGTGAGGCCTTGCAAAGCAGGTTGTAGCTGCAGAGCAGAAAGGAAAAAGCAAGGAGAAAAATGTCACTGGTGGCAGAGAGGCTCCTTCTTTCATGGGCTTCAGCCAGCTCTGCTGGTGGTGCCTTCAGCCTGCTCAGAGGGATGGATTTAGAGTGCTTTAAACCCCAGTTTTCCTTAAAAGATCACACTGTTAGACAAGGAAATTGGCTTTTCCCTGTCTGTGTATTGTGGCTTAAATGACAAAAAAAATCAAATGGTTGGGCAAAACCTGTATTGACCAAAATCTGTTGCAGAGCTGTTGATACCTGATCCCCTTGGTTGTTGGGAGGACATCAAGACTCTGAATCTTCACACTGCTTTGTCCCTTTAATTAAAAGATATTCTGCAGATACTAATGGCTACAAAGAGTCCATGTTCCTGCTCCCTGTTTTTCGTATCTTAAACATCAGACATCTTATGCACCAATTTGTTTTTATTTTGCAGACTGTAAGCTCTTATGTCAGAGGCTTGTCACACAAGGTAATGTGTTGGGAAGAGATGCCAAAAGAAATCAGTAGCATCTCGTCTCCATTCTTTAAAGATTATTTTAGCTAATAAATACATTCTTCTGCAATGATAAGGTTGCTCATCTAAATACTGCTTAATTTGTTTAATTGTGGGGGAAGCAGGGAAAAATCCATCTGTACAAATCAGTGAAAGGGAATCTTATGATTGGTATAATCTCTAAAATTAAATTGGATAATGTCTGCATAATGATAGGATTTGCATGGCTCTTTAGACCTCCTGCCTTTGAATAAGTTCTGATGTAATTACTATATTTCTCTGCTTTGTGGCACTGCCAGAACTCAAATTTCTTTTTGTTATTTCAACGTATGGTTAAAGAGTCTGGGTCTTAAGGAAGAGTTACTTAGTTTTTAGAGGAATTGTCTAGTATTTTTTGGTTACAAATGTTGCCAAAGACTGAGTACTTGGCTTTAAAGCTATGTCTATCTGGACACATGTGTTTGCAGTTGGCTAGATTGTTTCTTTCTGCGTCCTTTAATCAAATGTATTGAAACAGTATAAATTGGTGGCTGTGAATGCTGAATCTGGGAATGTTCATATCTTAGATTGTTCTAAATTAATTTTTGGCTTTGCTATTAAATACACTTGATTTATATATTAAATATAGTTGTGATTGTGAAGTGGGTATTTCAGGCCATCAGAGATGGGCTGCGAACAGTTGGGCTTAACTGTGGCCACCTGACTTCAATAAAGGGGGGGCTTTACCCAGCACCTGATGCTGATTTGGGTAATAAAGCAGAATTTCTGTGATTGGGCAGTTGGGACCCTTGGGGGGAGGGTACAGCGAAGGTGTGTGGTACTTGTGCTGTGCCATTTACTCCTCCCTGAGCTTCAGCTGTGCTCGGGAGCGGAACAGTTTTCTCTTTGTTCCTGAGGGGATTTAATTTCCTCGTGGTGAGCTGCTGCAGATTGCTGGGCTGGGGCAGGTACGTGCATCCTGTTTCTGGGAATTCTGTATGTGGAGAGAGTGGTGGGAGACTAGTGAAAAGTTTCTTTGGAGCTGAACTGTGAGACTTTTTTCTTTGTTTAGTTTTACTAACAAAAGATGCCGGATAAAATCCTGTGCCTGCTCTGAGGGGATGGGGTGACAGTGGATGAGGGACTTTTGGCAGAAAGTGGAATTACAGAACCACTCTCTGAAATGCTTTGGATCCTGTCCCTGGTGTTACTGATCAAAATGGTTGTGAGGTGAGAGTGGCACTTGTGTCTGAAGTATTTAATGGCCTTTTTGAAAACACCCTCGTGGTGAGTTCTTACTCTGGCAGCTTGGGAATTGTAACAGGGAGCATTGTGATAGAGTGAGGATTGATGTCTCTTCCTTGTGTCTCTCTGTCCGAGCTTAGGTTGGCACTTGGGTATTGCAGGGGAGTGGAACTGCCTTCTCTTCGCTCAGTAGCTGATCAAAGGAAGAAGAAACGGCACAAAGCTCACCTCTGTCCTGGTGCTTGACAGTCCCTGTGTTGCTGGGCAGCTTGTCTCAAGTGGAGCTTTTTTAAAAGAGGAGACGCTGCAAAATTGGACCATGTAAAAATGATATTGAAAAAAACCTTGCCTAAACCAGATTGGTTACAGATTTCTGCTTAGACAACAAGAAAATGTTACTTGCTGGAGACCTGTTTGCAGAAACAGGCTATTTAAAATGCTTATTTTGGACTTGATTTCTTTTTGCATTTCAAGGAGTGCAGTACAACTCTCCCTGCAGGTGATGCATGATTCCACTTAGCAGTAATTGCCATGAAGGCATGAAATGACCTACAGCTGGGCTTGTTAATGATCAAAGGTCTTGGCTTCTTTTGTGATCCCAGCTGTGATGCCCTCAGGATGTCCAAAATGGAGCTCCTTTTCCCCCTTATATCTTCAACAATCCCCATCTTCTGTAGCAGCTTGCACACTTTCCTCCCAAGACTTCCAAACAGTTTCCTAAACTGGAAACTTCTCTTTAAAAATCGACACCTATAACTAAAAAGAGCCAAATGAGACAAACTAATTATTTGCTGTGGCTCTGCAGCCTGATCTAATGATGTGAAAAGGTGCTATTAATAGTTAATGTTCTTAATCTCAAATGGTTTAAATATTTGGCGAAATCCTGTATTTAGAACAATCGCATCATAACAGGAGATGATTTAAATGGAGTTTGTGTAGGCAGCTGCTTTTCTCAGGAAATTCTTGTGAAGTTGTATGCCCTTGTTTTGTACTGCAGTAGGAAATTAGGCATCCAAGAACTTGAAATAATTAACTTTTAAATGGCCACATGTGTTGCTAAACAGCTTGAGATAGAAATGCTGCTGGGGCAGCCTCCACTGTGGGCACATGAACAACTTGGTGCATTGAAGGAACAATTTCTCTTTCTTATCTGCCCTAGAGGGGTTGCTGCAAATGGAACTTTTACAGGACGTGTGAGTCATGTCACAGATGCCATTCCTTGGAGTATTAATTTTACCCCGTTTTCCTTTATTGTTAAATATTTATGTTAACAGGAGAGGCCTTTCACAATGTCCCACTGTGGGAGGTCTGTAAGGTAAAAGCAGTCTCTGGCCTGTTAGTTTGGTATCTTGCTCATTTCCTAGCCTTGCGAAGGTGAAGTGGATTCTTAAAGACTCCATTTTTGCTAATTTTATTTTAAGAATAGCACGCATTTTCCAGCAAACTAATCCAGGAAGTGGTTTGTGAGTTCTGAAGGCTGAAGCTCCCATCTAGCAGCCTAATGCAGTCTCCTGCCAAAGCTAAACTGGGCATCAGGTGAGGCTTGCTCAGTTTTTTTGTGGGTTTTGTCTGTTTTAATGCTGAGCTCATGCACAAAAATAAGGAGAGCAGCAGAACAATAAAGCCATTTTCCCACAGCCCTGCTGCTGCTGATTGGAAGGAGGCACATGGGAGCAGATGGAAGGGTCCTTCACTTACACAAATTCAGTGATGAGGGATAGGAATTGTTCTGGCTCAGTTCTTATTTTCTCTGAATAGCCTGAAGTCCTCTGCTTTCCTTTGGCAAGTATGTTTTGTGGGAAGTAAAAAGGCTCTTTTCCCATAAATTGCTTTTCTTGGAATTGTCAGTTTACTACTTTTTCATTTTAAATATTTTTTTCTTTTTCTCTGGAAATCTTTACAGATAACTTTCATTTCACTGGTTGTATGAGAGATCTCTCTCCATTTATTTCTCTACTTTTTATCTGAAATGTTGATATTTAAATGTTAAGTTTTATGGTGGTAATGTCAGCATCTTGTGGCATCAGCAGTTAGTGGGAAATCAGCAAAAATTAAAATGAGGGTTTAAAATTACACGTCTTTATCACGCTGGTGTCAGGGTTCTTTATTTTTAAACAAAACTGAAATCTGAGTCTCCTTGGGGGACGTTGTTTTAGCTGAAATCATAATGCAGTTTTAAAGTATGAGACTTCATGCTCATGAAAGAAGCCACGGGGCTATTTGTGGGTAATTTGTCTTTTGGTTTTGGGAGTTTTTTTAGGGACTATTTAATTTGCAAAAATCCAAGGTAAAATTTACAGAATGTTTAAAAACACGAATGCAGTCAGACAGGCTGAGTCTCTAAAGTTCTCCTTAGAAGCCATCAACTGGAGTGCTTCAGTAACTCATATAAAGTGGTACCACTCATAAATAAGAGGTCAGCCTTTATCTTGACTGCAATGCTGCAAGTACTTTACTAACTTGCATCATTATGGATTTTTGGCAGAAAAAATTTGGAGTAAGAACTCTTTTCGTGGCGATTGTGTTCATTTTCAGGTCTCATTCTGCTGTGTTTCATGAAACAAAATCTGTCTTCTGATGGAAGTGTTAATGGAGCAGTTCTTACTGAAGGAGTTTTTAGTTATGATTTATAAAAAGTGAAGATCACTTAGATTTTTTTCTGTACATATTTGGGTGAAGCTTTGCTGTAGTGAAACTCACTTTGTAGGTCAGTTAAGGTGTTTTGAATATCTACTTTTGCTTGACAATAATCTTGCTCAGAGCTTGATGTAGTCGGAAGTTTTTTTACTTGGTTCTGTTGTACTGCTTGTTTTTGTTTGTTTTTGTCACCTAATTTCTGGCACTGAGATGGAAATGGGAGAAGCCACTCCTGGTGATGGATCCTAGAAGTGTCCTACTTACCCACAGAGCTGTGTTTCTGAGAGGTTTCTACCTCCACATGGGAGGTGGGGATCCTTCAGCAGTGTCATTGCTGGCAAAAATCCCTTTCACCCTGTCACTTCAATTCCACTCTGCAGAGCGTGGTGGTTCAGTCAGCACCGATGCTGATGGGGGACCTGTCCTACTCCATTTTCCCTGCTTGCCTGGAGGTGTTACACAGGACCCACAAGGGCAGGAAAAAGCCCTTGTACCTTTTTTCTTTCAGCAGGAAAAATGCCGTTCTGATGTGGGTGGAGGGAAAGTGGGTGGTTCTCCTTGACTGGTTAGGAAACACTGCTTTTATGTAATCTCTTTTCACACTCCAGCTATGTGTGGAAAATAAAGTTTGGGTGTGGACATAATATCCGTCCATTAAGAGAACCTGGGAATTCAGTGGCTGGCAGAGCTGTTTTATGGTTCTGTGTTGAGTAAATGGAAGCCAGACCTCAGAAGGTGTTTTTGCCCTGTGCTGTCTTAAGGAAACACTGAAAAATGAGAGCCCATGCTCTTCAACCCTGTGCCCTTCCCCAGAAACTGAAACCTCTCTCTCTGGGGTTGGAAAGTGTTCAAAAGATTTTAAATGTGGAATTTTTGGTAGAGATTGCACTTGGCCTTTGGACAGGAAGGGAGCTGCACCTTTCAGGGATGATTTGTGTGTTTTTCCCTTCACCTCCTTACCGCCAGTGGACTGTGCTGTGTTTCTTTGCCCTTCCTCCTACATTTCCAGCACTTTCTCTGCACTGCCTTGGTGTTGGTTTCCCTGGGAGGCCCTTTTCTGTAGGGCTGTTGGGGTCTCTGTTCACAGTCTGGTCCCATCAGGTCCATCCTGCTTTCTCTCCTGCCCCGAAGCGCAGACCCCTTCCAGGAAATCTGGGTTGTGCTGCTCTGGGATGATCTGGAGGAGGGCGAGTGTGTGGTTTCAGGAAAGGTGTGAGCTGAGGAGAAGTCTCTGCTTGTGGAAAGGATCCTGATGAGCCACGGGATGTGGAATCAAGCAGCTCCTGGAATAAAGGGCCCGTAGTGGTACACGGTTTTGCAGTTCTGTGACTCTGTGTCACGTACCCATCAGTTGTCCTCCAGGGTGGTTTTTGTCCTTAAAAGCTTTGCCACCATTGAACTGTGACACTGCTTTAATGGGCTCTAAATTTGGAATTGAGGTTTCTCTCTATATGGTCCTTAATTGAAAAATGTAATTTTTAGAAAACTGAGCAGAAATCCCTTTGGCCCAGCAGGAGTTGAGGAACCTTCTGAATCCCAAGTCCTACACTCAGCTTTATTTCTTACTCTGTTTTCTGTCATCTTCAGGTGGTACTTATAATCCATAAAATACAGCAAGAGAGAAATGTTCTGTGAACCAAACCCAACTGACTGTGCATTGTGGCAGGAAATGCAGGTTGTGAGGAGACTCGATTTTTGGAAAACTGCTGGTGGGATTAACTTGGATAAGCCAGGCAGGTCACGAGTGTCTGCAAGTGGCATTGCTTCTGCCCAAGTCATGGTTTAGTGCCAAAACACAGCTTAATGCCTTGCCTGACTGGGCTATTATGTATGTGGTGCTGCATCTACCATGTTTCTCACTTCTTACCTTTCATCTTTTCAAATTAATTGCTTCTATTATTCCTTGCTTTTAATAATAATAAAAAAAGCCCAAGTCAAAAACACTCCCACCTCTTTTCCAGTACTTGATTTTGTCCAGGCAAATAGCAAAATTAAAGATTGTTGGTGCCTGTACTGAGAATAAAAATCTGATTTAAGTGCTTTAATATAATTTAGTGTCTGCTAATACAATTGCTGTAAATTGCAAATATCCTTTAACAGCCTCAATTGGAAAACTTTATGCACTTTCCAGAATGAAATAAGTGTACCTAAATGTTAATATTCTCACATGAATGTAAAGCGAACAGGCCATGATGGACCTCGGTAAAACACAGAAATCCAGAGAAGGACTGCTTGTGCTTTGCCTGGTTCCTCATGATGGCTGCTACTGCTGCTTTGAGTGGAAATTGGAGGGCTGGGTTTGTCTGGGGAGATATTAGGCTTAAAACAAACTCAGCAAAGCCAAATACACTCCTTGGATTGTGCCAAAAAAGGCTTTAAAAATAACAGCTTCCTCTCAGGGCTCGTCTGTGTCACACCAAAAGGAAAAGAGTTAAGACATAAAGCAGGTAGTGTGGCCCAGTATGGCCGTGCCTGAGGAGTGCTGTGTTTGTGGGGTGTTTCAGAGCTTGCTTCAGTCATTTGAACTTTCACCAGTGTTTGGTTGAGTTTGTTGGGGCTGCTCTCACACAAGTGAGGGAGTGTGAGGAGACCTTGGGTGGGGAGAGGTGAGTAAGGACCGAGTGCCACTGGCAATGGCAGGTATAGCTGCTCAGTGGTGTGCAAGGTCAGGGAATGAAAATAAAGAGTAGCTGCCAAGGTGTGTCTCACCCTGAGGTTGGTCACTGGCTTTGGAGGGTGGAGATCCCTCAGTAAAAATCCCATTGTGAATGGGGAAATCTGGGTGTTGGCTCTCCTAAGTCACCTGGCTCTGATGATGGTGTTCCGTGGTTCTCTTGGGTGTTAGCTGTGGATCTGTTGGGTTTATTGGGAACTGACTCCTTGTGTGCTTTCTCCCCTCTTCACCCTGGCCCTTCCTTCTGCTGAGGTTATTTGTTTGTTTTTCAGATGAGACCCTTTTTGCTCTTCCTGCTACATCTGCGCCTCTGATGCACTCCTCTGCAGGCAAGTTCTTTCTGCTCCCCTTTGTCTGAGTATCTCCTGCCTTTCTGATCTCATTAACCCTTTCCTATTAGTCTGCCTCTACAAAAAGTCAGCATGGGTCCAAGAATAGCCTCTGTCACATTTTTCAGTTTTGACTTTTCCATTGATCTGTTCCAGATTTTAATACGCATTCATTTGTTTACGTGGTAAACTGTTTCATGAACAAGATACAGCCATCTGTGAATTCTTGGACCCTTGATGTAGGAGAGAAGTTGATTCTATTAACAGGTTAACACATCAGAGCATAGTTGCTTTACTGTTTTAGCAGAAAGATCTCACCTATAGTAACTTTCTGCAGTATTTTAAAAGACGTAAAATTTGCAGCTGTAGTATTGATTTAATGGTTTTTATTAGGTACACCATCCACAAATTCCCATTTTAAAAAAGGTGTCAAAAAAAGACTTTGCTGGCACATGTTTGTGCAATATGTTTATGCCCAAGCATCCACACATCCCCTCTCTCTGTCTGCCCTTGCCACCCTCCTGTTCTGGCTTTGTTAATATTGCCCCCTGTACTGGTCTGGCATCTTCACCTTTACTGAGATCTTTGCACTGCATAAAGTTGCTGCTTCTTGAGCCTCCTGCTCACTTCTCTCGTAGCAGAGAAATAGAACAGTTTTAAGTGATACCATGTATTAATGGCTTGTCTTGGACTAGTACTTGGAAGAGCCTTTTAGTAGCTAAAATCACATGAACCTGTTGAAAGTTTGCATTGACTTTGAGAGCACTTGCATTCTCTAACTTTCCTTTCTGTCCACGGTCACAGAAAAAGTTATGGACTTGCAGGAGCAGCCAGGTAGCACTAAGTCGCTTGGTCAAGAGGATTTTACGGCAGTCCCGCTTGATCCTGCTCCTTCTCTTCCCTCCTTCTCTCCTCTCTCAGCCGATCCCTTTAAAGAGCACGCAGCCTTTGGTACCCTCTCAGATGGATTTCCTGCAAGAGGCACTTACAAAGAGAGCTCCAGTGAGGTTTATAAAGAACCTATGAAAAATTCCACAAACCCCTTTCTTGTAGAGGGAAATGACAAAGACATTTCGGAGATGAAATACTCGCAACCCCCATTTGCTAAAGAAGAAGCAGCCATTTTATCTCCAGCTAAAGAAAAAACACAGCTAGAGGGCCCTAAAGAATTGCCTAACCTGGAGAAAATGCCTGCACAGCAGCTGAAAATGTCTCCAGAATCTCCCCAAGATTTGTTTGAGAGGAATGAGGAAGATCTCTTCTATAACAAAGACAAATACAGAGGAGGTGGTGATCATGGTGAAAAAGGGGCGCTGAAAGAAGAACCTCTTAGGAGGGAAGAATATGCAGACTTCAAACCATTCGAGCCAATCTGGGAAGTCAAAGGCGCTAGTCACGGACTGAGCAGCATGAGAGAGGATGTTGGAAGTAAGATAGATGCCAAGCTGGAGAGCAGTTTGGATGAGAAATGTGGTGTGGGTAAGCTGAATGTGCAGAAGGATTACGAAAGAGAGAGTGAAGGCAGTGCTGAAGATCCCTCTTTCCCAAGCACCCCAGAAGCTGTAAAAGAACCTTCACAGACTTACATCACTTGTACTAAATTTGACTCTTCTCCAAGTCCTGGTGGTGACAAAGGCAAATCTCTTTCTCCCCTAGAGGAAGGCACTTCAGAAAATAGAACCGACGATGAGAAAAAAATTGCAGAACTGAAAGCTCAGACGGGCCCAGAGCAAGGTAATTTTCGTACCGGAGCAGTTGGGCAGGAAGGGCAGGGAGCTGAGCCTGCTAAAGCACAGGGGGTCCCACCAGTGCCGCCCGACAGCGCCACAAACATGCCCGAGGGTCTCACTCCTGACCTGGTGCAGGAGGCGTACGAGATGCACGATGCAGCCTGCACAAAACTGGCTTATGAAACCAAGATGGATTTAGTGCAAACCTCCGAGGCGGCGCAGGAGACTCTGAAACCCGCGGCGCAGATCTGCCCCTCCTTCGAAGGCTCGGAAGCCGCTCCGTCGCCGATATTGCCGGATATCGTTATGGAAGCCCCGCTAAGCACCGGGACTGCTGGGGCAGAAGCATCTGCTGTGCAGCTGGAAGCTTCCCCACTAGAAACATTTATTCCCACTGCCAAGTATGAGAATGTAAAAGAAGCTGAAAAACCTCCTGAATACCAAGAGGCAGTGAATGTACCCCTGACACAGGCCCAGGAAGCAAAGGAGACATTGGCATTTAAACAACCGGGTGGGGAGAGCAGCACCACTCCTGAAGATCTGGAGACTCCTTATATATCTATTGCATGTGACTTAATTAAGGGAACAAAGGTGTCTGGTGAATCTCCTTCTCTATCCTTCACAGAGTACTCCAAGACACCGGTAACAGAAAGCGTTTCTCAGGACGTGCCTGAACACAAGGAACTAGATGGAAAAATGTCTCCACAGTTCGGAAAAGCTGGCCTGTTTAACAGCCAGATGATATCTGACTTTGCTGAGGAAGCGAGTGAAGATCCATCTCTCCTCTTAAAAAGTAAATCCACTGAGAGTATTCCAACTGATGAAGAACATGAGGAAGGACTGGTGGATTCAGTGGCTGCCACGGGCAAGCCTTATCTGGAGTCATTCCAACCCGAGCTGGACTCTTCCAAAATTGTTGCTGCTGCACCATCTGAGCCAATACCTGCAAAAATAGCCAAGGCAGAGAAGATTCCTCTTCAGATGGAAGAGCTGGGTGCTTTGGCTTATTCAGCTGATGAATCTGTTGCTATGGAACCAAAACCAGGAGATGACAAAGCTCTCTCACCCATGGAGTCTTCCCCAGTCTCAGTGGAAGAAGACTTCGTGATGTTAGGTCATCCTAAAACTGCTCCTGAATTTCTGACAGAAGCCACTGACAGAGAAGTAATGCACAAAGATGAAGGTGAAGACATCAGTAAGGTGATCCAGGGTGAGAAGAGGCAGCTGCCTTGCCCAGAGCTGCCCTGTGATCTGTCTGTGAAGAATGTAGAAGTAAAAGCTGAGGCAGATACCAATGCCTTGAAAAAGTCTTTGGAGGCTGTGGACAAAGAAGTGCCTGAAGTATCCACCATGTCCTTACCAGCCACAGATACCTCACCTCCATCTGCTGAAAAAGAGATAGTCAGTGTAGTAAAACCAGGAGCTTTTGAGAAGGAAGCTGAAAAGGAAGCTGAGAAAGAAGCTGCTTCTGTCAAAGAAAAGAAAAAACCTACTGCTGTATTTTCAGCAAAGCTGAATAAGTCTTCAGGTAATCTGTGTATGCTGTTTTGCAGTTTGCTGATCTGCATATCTCTTTAGCTAAACTTAAGCATGTCACGACTTACTCTTTTTAAATCACTTTCTGTAAACTTCCCTGTAGGCCGAGGGTAACAGAAAATCTCAGTGCCTGCACTTGTACCTTTTTCATATTCTGATGGCTTTAGTACCTTTTTTCTGTTTATCAGGGGTGGACTCAGCATCTCCAGGTTTCTCCTCCAGCTCTGCTGCTCGTGGTCTGTCGCCGCAGAAATAAGTGACTGCTCACGGCAGGCCCTTCCATGGTTGTCCACAGGCTGGGCATTGGGTGGCCTCCCAAAAGTCTGGATGTGGGATACTGTTTGCTGTGTGCACATTATTTGAAGATGCGTTTCTTCCTTCTCATTAGCAGTTCAGACATCAGACTGTAAAACTCAGGAAAATACCCCTGCTGCTCCTATATGTGCCTGGAATCTGGAAAAAAGCCTGTGCATCCCCAGCCTGCATTAGATCAAGGCCAGTGGTTTAAAACAAGTGGTGAACATGAGGGAGCTTAGTATGCAGGTTACAAGGAAAGTGGTCATTAAGAAGTTGAGTGTTCTGCAAACACTAAAATTGGTTTATGCACAGCACAGGTATTCATTTCTGTTTCTCTTTTCAGGTGGGGCTTGCACTTCAGTGTAACCCTAATTTTTCTTAGAGTACTGTGTAGTTACAGTAGCAGGAAGTTGTATTCTTTTCTCTAAACTGAACACCTCATGAAATTCCAGCTTTTTGTAGACTAGAGGAGTACTTTGCTTTTTGATATCACAGCACTCTGCTGCTATTTAAGCTTTGACCAGAAGCATTTACACCAAAAAAACCAGCTACTGCAGAAAGCACAGTGCTCTAAATAGAAAATCAGGAGTTAGTTTGACTCAGCAGCAGTACTGTATTTATGCAGTAGCTGCAGCCTACAGTTTGTAAAATAGAATACCCTGAGTTGGAAGGGAATAGCAGGTGTATGTTGAAGTGAACATCAGTGTTGATGCAATTGAAATAGGTTTGGGAAATAAGGTAGAAGATGTTTTTTAAGGTTTACCTTTGCCATTTCTCCTGTCTCAGCTCCTCTTTAAGTACAGGTAAGGCAGAAAGGAGAGTTTTGCTTTTCCCTTGGGGCAAAATTTCAGTGATAACCTGCACTGCTAAAACTCTGTGTGTGTGTGTTTTGTGAGGGCTCCTCAGGCTTCCAGCAGATAGCACTGTCTAGAGAGCAGCTGCTGTGTATCTTGGACTTCATGTCAAGGGGTTAATTGCTTAGAGCTCAGACTACTTAAAAAAAAAAAACCAAAGCAAAACACTGCACTTAATAGAAGAGCTTTTGTGTTAGTTCTTTTAAAGGGAGACCTTTGCAGAGGGTCTTTAATCACTGCAGGGATGTAGCAGGCTGGGGGTGGCAGGTCCCTGCCTGGGGAAGGCAGCCCCTCTCTGTGGGTCTGAGGAGGATGCAGCTGCTGCTCTTCCATCCGTGGGAAGCTGCCAGAGAAGCTGCAGAGCCCCAGCTGCCAGTGCAGAGAGGAGGGAGTTGAACAGGGTCATTGCTCTCCCGTCCATGGCCCCGTGCAGGGACAGGGCCCAGATCTGCCCGGTGAGCTGGGCTGGGGAGCTGCAGCCTCTCAGTGTTGTGCTCACTCTGGAAAGCAGCTGCAGTTTTCATTTTTGGCATGCTGTGTTGTTTGGGAAGAAAATTTTTTGCTTTACTCCAGAGGAATACTCGCATAAAGCTAAATAGATGAGAATACCAACTCAAAAATGGGCCTTTTTTTCTGGATTTTTCTCCACACTCTGCTGTGTTGCAAAATACAGAACTGGACTGCTGAGACAAGCCACAAACAACAGCAGTTGTCTGCTTTAAATACCACACTGCTTAGGCACAATTTCAGAGTATCATTGAAGAACTAACAAGGAGGGATTGTTCATCACAAGGCCAAGTGCATTTGTGTGTGTGTTTGGCCTTCTGAGTCTACCTTTGTTCTTTGGGTTTTTTTTTTTTCCTACCCATCAGTGGAACTGAAATAGATTTTACTGTGTCTTAAGACTTGTGGAATTCAGCTGGTGTGATGGTGTGACTGATGCTTGTTAAAGCTTTAATCTGAGCTGCCTTACTGGTGCACTTAAACCCAAGGTTGTGGAATGCTTACTTAACAGTGCTATTTTTTGGAAGCTAACCTAAATGCCAGTGTGTTGTAACTTCCCACAGCCCCAGTGGGCTGCGGGGAGCTAACAGGGATTCTAAAAAGGCTGCAGATACTTTTTAAACTTCCCCGCTTCTCTGAAGCAAATGTAAAGCTTTGAAGAGCCTCCTGGGTAGAAGGAGGTTTGTTAAATGGTGCCTGGCACACCTTTGGGTAACCTGGACAGATTTAAGAAACAGAGAAAAACCAAAAAACCCCGAACCCAAACAAATTCAGAACTGTAGGTAACTATAAAGAAACCCCTCTCCTTGTAACAACTGGAACAATTTCAAGGGCAAACACCCCCCTGCAACATCAGCAATTGATGCTTTCTTGAATACAGTGATTTTTCTTTTTTTCAAATTTGTATTTCTCAGTAGCTGCTGTATTTGCCCTTGAGCAAATAGCCTTGCTTCTCTGTCACCCTCACCAGACCTCAGAATGCACGTTCCTGAGCTCCATCGATGCACTGCCTGGCACGATGTGACCTCGGAGGGCAGCTCCCGTGGGTTCAGGTGCTGCCGGCCCAGCTCCGGCAGGAGGTGTGAGCCCCCGGCCAGTGCAGCAGGCAGCGGGGAGCCGTGGGCTAGGGCCAGCCCGTGGGCCGGGCCTTTAATGCCACCTAGTGTTTGTCACCGAGCCGGACGGCAAGGGATCCATCCCAGCTCCTGAAATGAGTCTGAGAGGTGAAACCTAAATATACACATGACATACCTCAGCCCTTCTGTTGCACAGACTTTCTTCTCTTGTGCATATCATTAATCCTCCCCAAACCCATGCTTTCCACAAACCTGGCGTCGATTTGACAGGATGTGGAGGTTTTTATATTATTGAAATGATTGAATTATAGACTCAAAACCTCTGACCAGAACAAAGTTATGAACTAAAATGGAAATTGGCAATTTAAATCTCTGTGTGTCCGTGTTGAGCATTACAATAATATTTGGGAATAATGTTGAGATCTTGACCATCAAGACACTCAGTTTCCCAGAACACCCTTGTTTCGTGGTGGGTTTGGCCACCAGCTCTGTAGAGATTCCTTTTAGATTAAATCCAACTGGTTTATTTGCTTTCATTACAGGCACTTGGAAATGCAGCTTAATTACTAATATTTTACATTTCCTGGATTTTCTTGAGGGGGGCCAATAGGTGGGAAATTTGCTTTGAGAGGGTGGTATTAATGCTGAATCTTTCCTTTTTCCTCCTACAACATGGGGGCAGAAATCAAATACTTCCTATGATGCTGTAACACAAACCAGGTCATTGCAGTTGTGTGAAGCTTAAAGGACATTAGAAGTTCTGCCTGATACCAGCTGTACCCATTTGGGGAATTTCTGCTATTTTCTGTGTTTGTAGTGAGTTAAATGGAGCCTCTCAGCAGATGGGAGGTGTTTGGTTTTGTTTGTTGTTTTTCACTGGAGAAAAAAAGCCTTGGAATGTTTCTGGAGTTTCTTTCAGAAGCAGATTGGTAAAATGCCACTTAATTCAACATAAAATATCTTAATTTAATTTCATCTCATTGTATTCTTAGATTCTCTGCTTGTTCAGGTCATCTTTTATGCTAGCAGGTAAATAATAATAAATGGAGAGTTCCAGAGGGCAGAGAATTTGCACAGGAGTAGGAGGAATGAGGAAAAAACCAAACCCAATGAGTGAAATTTTTCTGAAGGAAAGACACAGACCTGCTGTGTTTCTTTAGAGCTCTTGTGACCCGTGTTGAGAGGCAGAGACTTGTTGTGTAGCTGAGGCTGCTAAAAGAGCAAAGCCTGAGGGATGTTCCTTCAGAGTGGCAGAATTAGGGAGAAAATGGAGCATTTTGGCTAAGTTCCCAACTTTGCCAGGAGCACAGACGGGCACCAGCACTGAGGGAGAGCAGAAGGAGGTGCAGTGCAAAAGTGCTGTTCTCAGTGCCCCTGCTCAGGGTGATTTAAGGTGTGAGTAGCGAGTGAGTAAAGCACTCACCCCGCCAGGCAGCAGCCCCTTGGAGGCTGGGGCGTTCCGGGACACGTGTCCAGAACTGATTGTGTCTGACTCGTCTGGGGCACCTGATAATGCCACCCCCTCTGTACTCGGCGTTCAAACGCGCTGTAGAGGCAGGTGTGCAATATCCCTGCAGAAAACAGCTTTGGCAGTGCTGGTGCCTGGTTTGTGTGCAGAGTAGGGTCCCCTCTTGCTGGAAATGGGAGATGGATTTCATCATGGGTGTGTTTGCATGGAGTGGTGAGAGTGAGCTCTGAGAATGCCAAGAGTAAAGAGGGAGGGTCTGGAGGGCAGGGAGGGCACACCGGAGAGGAACAGGACAGGTGGTACAGCCACTCTGCTGTGGCCACAACAAACTCTGGTTAGAGAGAGTTGCATAAATGCACTATCTTAAGTATAAGATATAAAGAATATAAATATGAAAGGAAGAGGCTGTCATTTGGTTTCTTTAGAAATTTGATAATTAGTGGAAAGACCTTTGAAAGCATGATGGTTTTGGCAAATTTAGTGTCAGTGCAAATACAGAGGGGGACTCACAGGTTTTGGTGGTTTCCAGTTCAGCTTGATGACAGAAGCAGATTCTCAGACATATTTTGTACTTTTTTTTTGGACAGTGCAACTTTTCACGTTTGCTTGTGCTGTGATGTTTGAATATACACTCCCTACTTCCCCTCTATTTTGGATTTGTTTGGATTTACCTGTTGAAATTGGAACTGAAATGCACATCTTTGTCTATAAGTTAAAAAGAGATGTAACTGGTCTTGCTGTCAAAGGAGGCCTTAAATTTATGTAGCAGTTGAAGTCAAAACCAGGGCTTTTGGGTATCTTTGTAGTAATCTTTCTCAGTGTAAGGTTGTTCTAATGAGAAGTGAAGCTGTCTATTTAAGATCTGAATCGGGATCTCTAGCCCTCCTGGTCTACAGTATTTTTGTGGAAATGTGGGAATGCCCTTTTCTAGTTCTTTAGAAAATGGTCTACTAGATTTTTAAGAGGCATTCCAGCAGTCCTGGGAAGATTTTAGCTTTTTGTTGTCAGCCCCGGATCTTGAGACTCCAAACTGAAGAAGAAATTGTGGTCTTTTCAGCAGGGTTGGAAACAAAATGACAACATGATTCCCACAGCTCTTCTCTTTCAGAATTGGAGTTGTAGTTCACGCTCCTCTCCTGTTTGTGCAATACTTTCCATATGTTACTTTCTATATGTTGGTACTGTAAACTGTCGGGTTCCTGTTTTTATTTAAATGAAGGGAACAGTTAATTGTCAGGTCAGCAGCTGCTGACAGAGAATGCTGATGTAAAATAAAAAAGGGGAAGGTGTTTGCTTGTAGGAAGGAGGTAAAGGGCTGAGTAACTTTTTCTGCAGCCTTCCTTAAGAGGAATAAATACGGCTGAGCAGCTCCTGCGGACTAAAGATACCAGCAAAAGGATTAATCGTGTTCTTCGTGAGCCTCTGCTTTTGTTCCAGGCACAGAAAGGGTCCCTTTCTGTTTCCCATCACGCTGCTTGTTGTGAAGGGAGAGGTGTTACAAAGATGTCTCTGTTAGTCCTCCAGCAGCCAGACATTAGTTTACAGAAACCCGAGGGGAAGCCATACATCTGGGAGGTTTGCAAACGCCTTTGAACCTCTGGTTGAAAAGCAATCTATTTAAAGCTCGTCTAGTGACTACTTTCGGCCGGGCGGCGAAAAGCCGCTTAGCGCGGCCGGGCTTTGCGAGCCCTCGCTGCCGGCCGTGCAGCGGGGCCGGCGCGCCGGGAGNCGTGCCCGCGGCTCCCTGCCCGCGCTCCGGGCCGCGCCGGGCGCAGCGGGGCCGTGCGGTGCCAGCACTGCGTCAGCTCCACACCCCGTCAGCTGACCCGCTCCTGCAGCACCAGTGCAGCACCACTGCGGAGCCCGGGGAAGCCCATGGTTCCCTCCCTGGGCTGCAGGGCGCTTCTCCCGCAGCTCTCCCCTCTTGGAATGCATAATTGATAATCCCAGCTGGAGAGATGGACAGTCAGCCGAGCAGTTGGAAGGATAAGGGTATTTATTCTTTCACCTTTTTTCCTTATTTTATTCCTTAAAGATGCCGCGGGTTGTTTTCAGCAAATGGTGTCCGTAGCACGTATTTATTTGATTGTGAAATGTAGCTGAAGATGTGGGGTCTCTCTGTGCAGCATGCAGGATTATAAAAGCTGCAGGTTAAAACGGGTAAATATGAGCAATGCAGAAGAATAAATTATTTATGTAGGTGAAACGGCTCGTGTGACACTGCAGATCTTTTCCAGTCCTACAGAGCATATTAATGAAGGGCTTGTTTTGGTATGCACGGCACAAATACCGGCATAGTCCGAATTTAGTCCGTGGTCTTTGGAAATTTCGAGATTATTAATAATCTGACAATACGAGCCATTAACTGAAAAACCCCATGTAATCTGCAGGTCATGTTCTAATATTTTTAAGAGGAGAAATTGCATGCAAGCTACAGCAGGGTGGGGGTATTTTCACTAAAAATCTGTTTGAAATCTACCCTTAATCCCATTTGCTTTGGATCTTTCATAATTCTGTCGAATTCTAGGTAAAACTGCATCGGACTTTTCAGAATTTACAGCCATAATATCAAATTGTTTTAGGTAAATAAGTAGCTAACCTTAAATTAGTGTGGTGCTGACCTTTGTTCCTGTAAGCACCAATGGGAGATCTCTGGTGTAAATCTCTGTGGATCATTACATTAGTGCTCAGTGTGTTAGAGTTTAAGCCTTATTTGAATACGTAATCTTCATACTTTATCAACAGGACAAGCTTTAAAAAAATTTAATCATCTCTGGATACTTAAATACATTATAAAGGGCCCTGTTGTGCTTGGTGCTTGTGAAGTTTTCCTCTTTTTTTTGGGAATTATTGTTCAAAATCTGCTTTTTTTAGTATTTTTTCCACTTGGACTAAATTGCTAGCTGTCTGAAATCCATAGAATGCTTTATCAGAACCTGAATAAATAGCAAAAAAAGGCCTGCAGGTGTAAACACTTTGCCCCTGCAAAATCAGGTTCTCAAAGTTTATTCTTTCATTAAAGGGCTGTAAAATATTAGGAAAAAATATTATGCAGTGTTTATTAATATATGTTATTGACATGTAAATAATTTAAATGTTTAAGCTTCGTACTGCAGGCCTGAAATTGTTGGGGATGGGAAGAAAGAAAGGAAAGGAAAAGAAAAAAAGAAAGGGATGAGATCAGAAGGTTTTGGTAAAAATCGAAAGGCGAGTTCCCTTTGTGTGTTCAGGCCCAATTTTCAGGTTTCTTTTACAACCAGCCAAGCAGGGGTGGTGCTGATCTGAAAGCACATTTCCAACCCTGGAATTTTAGGCCTTGAGAATAATGGAGTCTGTTTGGGTTTAAAACCCCTGAATTGCCCATTCTAAGCAGAGATCAGGTCTAAAAGAAAATGGAAGCAGAAATTAAGGTTTTTGGGGAAGCAGAAGACCCTGGTTCCTCTCCTTTTGCAGCTGCTGTTGAAGCCTGGTTTAGTGTTGGTTTTTTGTTTAGAACAAGATGAAGACGCCGTGTTTCACGTTCTTCCTTCCTTAGGTCAGGCTCCAGGGGCATGGAAAATGATGGGTAAAGTTCAGGGACTGATTGCACTATTCATCAAGCCCCAAAATAAATATAGAAGCAAATATTGCAACATGCTTCTTTCCATGCTAAACAACGACTTTAAAAAATAATTAAATCTAAAAGCAGAGAAGAGCAAAAAGTGTGGTTCATAGTTGGACTTCGCAGCTGAAACACTACATGCTAATGAATATAATCTTAAATTTAGATTTGGTATATGTGTTGTTGTTGGGGAACAAGCATAATACAAGTGGTACAGCCTGTGGCATTGATTAATACCTGTGGTATTGATCATCTAGATAGGATGAAATAGGTCTACCCTGGGGGTAGAATGATTTTAATTTTTAATGTTCTTAAAGATAGGCCCTATGGAGTAATTGGTACTAAAATGTAGCATTTATTTATTTAATTTTTAATGATTTCAATGAATTGTCAGGTTTTAATGGCTAAATATTGATATGATGGTATGATGAACAGCACAGCTATACTACCAGGTTATCCCAGGATTCTTTTCTAATTAATGAGCAGAAAATCTCTCTGAATTTTGGTTCAACTTAGTTAACTGATGGCAAAGATTGCATAGGCAACCTTTGTCATGAATATTGGGGGCTTCGGAATGGTTTTCCCAGTTGGTACATTGTGCACACATGCACAAGTATCTGGTCAAGTAGAAATGAAAGAAAAATGTTGCTTTGGCTCATTAGGTAGTAGTTGGGATTTTTTTTTTTTTTGTTGTTAGACTCTGGTAGCGTTGGCCTTGTTGTTGTTCTAGCATGTACTTAAGAAACCTGTATCACTTTTTCTGCTGGGGGTTGTGGTGCAGATGTGCCAAGCCTGAACCGTGCGTGGCGCAGCCTTGTTTTGTGCCCTCTGGCCCCCATTTGGAGCCGCCTGTCCCGCTGGACGTGCCGCTCCGCGGGGATGCCTGTCCCTGGGACAGGGACTGCTCTGTTGGTGGCGGTCCCACGTGCTTGGCACCACGTGCAGTCCTGCTGTCACCACCCAGTTTCTCCAGCCTGGGGCTGGTGGCTGCTCCTGGCTTCCAAGGATTCAGTCAAGGACCGAACTGGCTCCCGATGTGTCTGATGAGCGTAAATGGAGGCTGCAATTTTGTGGCCCTGTCTCTGCTCCTGTTAGGATGTTAGCCAGGATTCTGAATAATCATCTCGATGCAGGAAGCCGTGAAACTGTCAGAGCCCAGTCTGCGGTGGTGCTGGTGCTTGACACACCAACAACTGGATGGTTGATGGCTTCTCCTGGAGGTTGGGCTGTGTCCAGCCGGGGCTGCCCCACTCCAGTGGAACTGCAGGGTCAGCACTCGGATTCTCTGCACAGAGATCAGCAGAAACCCTGAAGATCACATCCTGTGTAAATATGAAGGTTTTTACGTGTGAGTGGAAGAGGCCTCTCTGAGCAGAAATGCAGAGCAATTTGTGGTTGTGGATTTTCTCCCCAGCAGCTTTTCCTGCTCGGTGACAGATGGGACCCTGCGCCCCAGCCGTGCTGAAAGCTGCCCGTTCTCAGCACTGCTGTCCCATTTCTCTATTGGCACAAGGCTAAATTGATCCAGAAAAGGCTCTTCCCTGTGCCTCCACACTGTTCTTAGGAGAACAGAAAGGATCTGTGCCTACCTTTCACACTACAGAAAGGTTCCAGTGTAACAACGCCTGTAAATCGTACAGTGTTTTTTCGCCCGTCCCCTCCCCTTTGACACAAGCAG
The DNA here is from genome assembly GCA_013397115.1 of Edolisoma coerulescens. Classification (NCBI taxonomy): domain Eukaryota; kingdom Metazoa; phylum Chordata; class Aves; order Passeriformes; family Campephagidae; genus Edolisoma; species Edolisoma coerulescens. The sequence continues at coordinate 4,006,062 of VWZW01005507.1, forward strand.
CCTTTCTTAGGCGCTGAAGCCCGGTGTTTGTTGGGCTGTAAATACTGGATAGAGGGGAGTTGTTCATTGTGCAGGGAGCCCGTGGCTCCGCAGCTGCATTCCAAGGACTTAGCGCGCCCGCAGCCATTGGCGGGGTTTGGGATGGCAGCGGGCGGAGGTTGCGTAGCTGCGACCTCCGAGTGCCCTGGCAGGAAGTGGAAAGCGCCGGGAGCGAGCCGTGCCAGGGCTGGGCGCTCGCAGCACGCTCAAGATGGATGCCAAAATGGGTTAGTCCCTTTTTCCTGGTTTTCTCCGGTGCACGTGAGCTCAGCTCGCTCGTAGGTCTCGCTTTTAATTTCTCTTTCTTAAAAAAAAAAAAAAAAAACCAAACCAAAAAACCAGGGTTGCTTGGTTCAGGGTTTTTTAAAAAGAGGATTATCAGGTTAAATGTATCAGACCGCTTGTTTTTGTCATTAAAACCCGATATGACTTGGTCAGTTTTAAGTTAAATATCTGAAAGGAAAAGACTTTAAAAAAATACAGTGCCAAAGCTGTCGCAGCACTGCTTTAAAAGCAAAATGTAACTGGATGAGTTGTGCATGTAAGGCACGGATGGTACAGGACTATTTTTAGACGTGCCAAGTGACAGTTCGTGCTTACCAAATGTAGGCAGCTGTTCTTGTTTTAGAATAGGCCTGCAAGACGTGCATTAATATTATTTATTTTATTATACTTCGTATTGTATAAAATGCAGCTCAGAACGGTTTCCATAAGGAAAGATGTTGCAGGGTTGTTGCTGAGAATTGGGTTGGGGTTTTTGTTTTTCTGGTTTTATTTTTAATCTGCTGTGAATATCTTGCATGTAAGTTAAAGCCAGAAAGCTGCTTCTGGTAATGCTTTTAGTCTTTTCTTGTCGAAATAAATGCAAATAACTTGTTTCTGATCAATTGGAGAGTACAAATCAGTGGTATCATGTACTTTCTTGGACTGCAGAATTACAAAGCAGTTTTTCAGTGACTTAAACACCGAATTTCCTTTGAAGAATTTACGATGAAACCAGATCCATATGTCATTAAGCTGGAGCTTGTTTGCTCGTTCTCCAAAAGGGGTGGAGATGGAATGAAGAAAAATGTTTTATGTGCAGCTTAACTCTGGCCCGGGAGCTCCTGGCGTGGGGATTTTTCTTATTGATTACCGAGAACAAAAGACTTGATGGGTCGCTAAAGGCCATTTGGCTTTTGGTGTGTGCTTTAATTCCAGCAATGTACCTTTGTTTCTGGCATTCTGGAACTGTCCTACAGATGAATTACCCTCTTTGCATTCCTTATAACTGGTATAATGCATTAATGCATGGAATAAGTGGTTTCCTGTGGAGCAGGAAGAACCCACAGCTTTAAAGCTGTGCAGAGAGGAGGGAGCAACTCATTTACAGAAATAATGCTGTCTGCAGGCAGAGAGGAGCAGGGCTCATACTGCATGTGTCACCTGATACAGGGGCAGCACCAAATTCGAGTGCATGGATGCTCAAGTTGCAGCATTTAAAAATAAACAGTTTCAGTACTTGCAGCAAATGCTTTGAAAGAAACGAGGTTGTTGGTTTTTATTTTTTCGAAGATGCCTTACATGATTTAAGAGCACAAAATCCACCAACTGATTTTGGCAAGACTGGCTGTGAAGATCTCACCCAGGTGTTGAGGCTCCTTGCAGCTCAGTTTAGGTTTACTGGTTGCAGGGATTCTTAGGTCAGTCTCACAGTTTTGTTGATGTTTAATGCAAGGTGTACAGGGACAATAATAGATACTTTTGTGCCCGGAAGCAAAGAAAACCCAAAGAAGAAGTTAAATTTTGGGATTGCAACCCACACAAAAGGAGGTCTACAATGACTTGATTTTTATTTGTTTGATTTTTACAAATATTAAGGAAAAGTTGTGTTGCTTGGGGCCTGGGCTGCAGTGGGAGGAGGAGTTTGGATTGGAGGTGCTGGGAGAGCAGGAGCGTCGCCTCCGGGCGATGCTGCTCTATCTCTGCCCCCATATGTTTGTGCAGTCACATGGTGGCAGCTCCAGGCCCTGATCTGGCTGGCTCCTGGCTTTCTGGGATGGTTTTGGCACAGCACAGGCAGCCAGGCTGGAAGAAAGGAGTGGGACGGATAGTGGTGGAGCAGTCAGGCTGTTCTTTCCACAGCACTTCTGGTCTGTGATAATTTGAAGGTGTTGGTGCAGCTGTAACCTGGCTCTGTCTGTGGGGCTCCAGGAAACTTCTGCTGAAATGTGAATTAAATATTGGGGTGAGATACTTTGCATTATGGTGGGTTTAAGTTTCTGACCGTGGTTTTCATCTTTCCTGCTATGCAGTACAGTTTCCCTGTGGGAATAACTGGAAAGGATTTCAGCTCTTAAAAGTCTGGGAAAACACACCCCAGCCCCAGGGGCTTTGGCATGTTGTACCTACAAAAGGGTTATTCAGGCTTTGCCCTGCAGAGGTTACCAAGTGTTGCATGTTGGTGCATGACTGTGTTTTCATCCTGCAAGAAATAATAGACAAATTATCTTTTAAAATGTTTTTACAGTCATCCAGACAAAGAATCTGTTCCAAGCTGTGATACACTGTTTTACAGTTAATTTTGGTGATGTTTAGGATGAGGCAGGATTACTAAATGTGCAGTGCAATAGTAATAATGTTTCTGTAATTTGTCTTGAACTCTCTATCCTAGTGGGTTACTGCTGTTAACAACCAACCAGGTCTGCCATGGGTGTGTTAAGCCGTTACCTATGCCTCGTGCAAGGGTGTGGTTTGCTCTGAACAGCGATGCTAAAAATGGTGTAATACTGTGTTCTCTAATGAGGGTCACTTAAGGAAAACTAAACTTGGTTTGCAGATGAAGTCTTCTGCATTGGAGCACAGCAGATTTAGCCTGGATTGACATTTCGGGGAGCTATTCCCTCTTGATGGCTCAGTCTGTCACCCATAATCAACATTATAAACTCCCATGGGAATGCTTTCATCAAAAGAAAACAGAATGAACTGTTAATGAGTCTTTGAGCAGTGCCTTTGCCTCTACCAGGCTTGGAAAGATATAATGGTTTAGAGATCTGCTGGTGTCTTGTCAGCTGTCCTAACAGGGAATTGGAATCAATCTCTCCAGGGAGTGACCTCCACAAAATGCCCGACAATGAGAGGAAATGAAGCACAAACTGCTGTGGTTCTGGTGCAGAACAGAGCACAGTAGCTGAAGAGATGAATTCTGACATTGCTTAAGGGCAGCATTGTTTCAAAATTTTGACAGTTGCATCTGGGGTAAACCCAACAGCAGCGATCCCAATAATCTGAAGTCCAGAGCAGAACCAGTACTAAATAACCTATTTCCAGTTGTGATTTCAGCTCTGGTTTGATGGGGGTTCGCAAGTTCCGCTCTCGGCGACTCAGCAGTCGAGTGAATAATGAAATTTTACTGTCTTCATATGCCTGCAAATGGTGTCTTGTTCTAATTTCTTACCTCTTTTAAATTGTAGTTGTTGACCTCCTTTACTGGCGAGACATTAAGAAGACCGGGGTGGTGTTTGGAGCCAGCTTGTTCCTGCTGCTCTCATTAACAGTGTTCAGCATCGTGAGCGTCACAGCCTACATTGCCCTGGCCCTGCTCTCTGTCACCATCAGCTTTAGGATATACAAGGGAGTTATCCAGGCAATCCAGAAGTCTGATGAGGGCCACCCCTTCAGGTGAGATTTTTCTTTTAATTGTGCAGAATTGTGTTGTTTTGGAGAGCAGCAGTGTCGGTGCTGCCAGAAGCAGTGGGTGACACGTGCTGGAAGATGTTGCATAATAATGTAAATAGATTCTGCATGGAAAAATGTGTTCCCTGCTTTCAGATTTTCTCAGGAGTCATACAATAAATACAGAAAATGGACTGAGGGCTTGGTACAAGGAATGGAAAAATCAGAATAAATGTAGCAGGGCTTAAACCATGACAAGGTGCTTCTTTAATCTTTTTTAAACTTTTAAGAATGTCCTTAAAATGTGTGCAGCAGTGTAGCTGTGCTCCCCGCTTGCAAGGCTGCCCTGTCAGTGACAGGATCCAGGTACCCACTGCTGCAAAGCTGCCTCTTAAGAGAAATAAAACCTTATTAATCTGTGTTGGAGGACTTGTAGGAGTGTGTGTTTCCTGTGTCCCTGCCAGCCCTGCCCCACTCTGCCCAGCCTTGCTTCTCCCTTTTATTAATGAGTCTCCCACTGCAGCCTTCAGAAAGTCCTGTTTGCCCCTCTATCTACAGCTCTCTTACAAATTTTGTGGTATTCCCTGCTTCCCATCTTCTGTAAGGGAAACAAAATATTTCCATAGGTTTCCCTCCATTCCTCCCAGACCATGTTCAGTGGCTCCTTTTCCAGTGGAAGCCAGTCTGTGGGACAAAATTCTGTGGAAAAAACCACCCCGTCGTTAGGGTGAATATTCCCAGTTGCAATCTCATTTGCTTCTCATTATTCAAACAACAATTTCAAGTTTTTTCTTAGCAAGAGCAAGCAGAACTTGTTCTACCTGTGCTCTTTCTGCAGTCTATTTCTAAAAATATTGATACTCCTAAGCAGCTTCCAGACATTCTTGCCCAGCATACTTGGTTGCTTACTTTTTTCTGTGTAGCATAGCTACAAGAAGGATATTTTTACTTGAAAAATCCCGTGAGAACAATTGGATTTTAGGTGCAGGTACTGAATATCCTGTGGATGATCTGGGAATGGTGAGCAGCTGGAAGCCAAGGGTGGATGGCAGAATGTAGCCTTGAAATGGCCACTTGCTGCAGTCTCCATTTGAAGTATTTTCATTTGTCTTGGACTTGCCGCAAGGTCACATCTAACTTTGCCTTAAATGACATACGTGGGAGCATTGTGCAATTTTTTTATTAAAAAAACCCAAACAAAACCACCCCAAAGCAGAATCCCCCTAAACAAAAGTTTAACAACTGTAAAATGAGCTCCCTGTTACAGATGTGCTGCATTGCTCCTTCTGCCTCCAGCATGCACATTAGATAAATAATTTATACTTTGTTTTAAGACTCCAAATTGCCATGGCCACTGCAACTACAGGTAAAAGTGACAGTGGAGTGGAAAGATCATAGAACCAGATAGGGGTTTATATCTTCATGTAAAAGAACTGCTCTCAATAGCTGTAAGAATTTTTTCTAGCAAATGAGCGATTTAGCTCATTTTGTTGTGCCATGGTGTGTTACAGCTTAATGGTAACTCCACAAGGGCGTTCCAGGGGCAGAAATGGATGTATTGCTTTTGTAGCATTTCTTTTCCTTGTCTTAGCCTGCCCACCTTTTTTGCCTGGTGCAGGTGACTGAGTAAATAGCAGTGAGAAAAAAATGGTTCTCGAAGAATACCTGAAGTTAGTTCTGTTCTGTCCTCTCAGCATTCCTCACACCGTGAAGTTTGTTTCTCCATAACACAAAAAGGAGGTTATATCAATACTGTATCTAACAGCTCATGCTTGCAGCAGTGTTACAGTGAGGTTTCTCTCCTGCAGGGCTTACCTGGACTCGGATGTAGCCGTGTCCGAGGAGCTCATCCAGAAGTACAGCAACGTCGTGCTGGGCCACGTGAACGGCACCGTCCGGGAGCTGCGGCGCCTCTTCCTCGTCGATGACCTGGTGGATTCCCTCAAGGTGAGTTTGCCTCTGTGAGGGCATTGCTGCTGACCCGGGTTAGCAAAGCCTGCTGGTCCTTGCAGAGTGAACAATGGCTCTGGTTAAGTAAATAATAAGGTGTAGTTTCCTTGTGGATATGGAGTGCTGCCTGCAGTGGTAGGGGTGACTGTAAAGGATGACTTGATCTGCACAGGGACAGAGCAGTAAAACGAATGGAAAGCAGAAATAAGCTGTGGCTGCCTCCAGCTCCCTGTTCCAGCTCCTCGCTGGTGCCTCTCACAGCAGGAATCTTCTAAAAAAACAAGGCACGCTCCAGTCTTGGCCATGGGGGCTGTGTCACTGGTGTGTGTGTCCCTCTGGAAAACCTGGCTCTGGGCTAGGCTGTCCCAGCCTGGTTTGGAGTTGGTTTTCTGTCTGTGGTTATGTGCAGCTCTGTCTCAAACAGGAGTTCTTGTTCCACTTCCTGCTGGAAGAGTGGGGCTGAGCAATGCCCTTGTGTTGCTGGGAAGGTGGACACTTGTTCCAGCCCCTGGATTTGGGAGTGAAAGCTGCTGCTTTTAGTGATGGGAATTACTGAAATGGGGTTTGCAGATTACCCAGTGTGAGCAGTGCTGTATAACAGCTTGAGTACATCCATGTAGGATTTAATGGGATTTATTGGGGATGGCAGAGCACAACTGACTGTGAATAATAGTAATAAATTGAACAAAATATAACCAAAAAAGAAATAAAACAACAAAACACACCAGAAAAACCCCCCAAAATAAAAGAATTGGCTAAAACCCCTTCAGTTTTGTTCTGGGAAAATTACATTCTCTCCTTTCAAGCTCTAATCGCTTTTCTTTGTTTTTGAAACTGGTGTTTCCTTTACCCAGTACAGTGTGTTGTCAACTTCTTTTTCAGTTTGCTTAATCTTCTTGAAAAAACTTGCATTTATCCTGCAGTAAATCCCCTTACTTAGTGCTTTGTAAAGTCCTTTGAGTTGTTGTGGAGTTGGGGGAGGGGTTCCTTGTGAAACGTGGGGAAAACCAGGAAGGCTGTCCAAGTCTTTGTTGTATTTATGCAATAGAAGTCTGCAGGCAGATCTCAGAATCTTACCCAGAGTTTGTAGATCCAGTTTCTCATTATGCTCCAGGTTAAAGAGAGTTTGTGCCAGCAGAGCTGCACCTGATGCCCTGCAAGGCTCCTGCAGTGAGGCAGTTCCCTCTGGCAGCAAGGGGAGGGAGGTGTAAGGGGGCTCTGCTGCTCCCGGGACTGTTTTCTCAGGAGGGAGAGAGGAGGTGTGGAGTATTGGCCTGGGGGTTGTGCAATAATCTCCCTGCTCCTAAAGGGCTCTGCAGGAAAAGGCTTTTTAGGAGCTGGTCGTGCGTTCCTTTTCTGGTTGAGTTTTGAGACATGATCAATAGTGCTGCTGCTTAAGTCCTGTTTGGATCTGATTATCAACAGGACAGAAAAACTGGGAATCACGGGGTCACTTGTGTTTCTGATTAAACCCTTTGTGATCCGTGCCTTGGTCTGAGCTTGGAGACTTCTCACACCATTTGTGTAGAGATCCCAACCCCTTGCAGTGAGGGAGAAGGAGGCAGTGGGCAGCCAGCTGCTGTTCCAGTTAACACTGGTCTAAAAACAAGGCCTTCTGGAGGAATTCTGTTAGAAGCAGAATTAATTCCAGCCAGAATGTCTTCAAGGCACTCTAATAACTTAAAATACTACAGTCCATAGGAAAAACGTGCTTATTCAGCTGAACTAATTCATTTCCCCTCTCTCCTTCTGACATTTAAAACGTTTTATGTAGGTTAATTAGTCTAATTTATGGTAGTTGGAAACAACCCTTTATCAGAAACCAGTGAATGTCAGGACAGTTCACAAGCACACATTACTGATTTTGAAGAGTTTGTGCTTGAGGAGAACATTGGGATTCCAGGGTCTTATGTAATATAATGGCCCTGGTTTAAAAAATAAAAATATCTTGGCTTGTGTAGTTTAAACATCTTCACTATAGGAAGCCACATGTTTGTGTATAATTCAGGTTACAGAGCTCTAATGTAGAAAATGTCTGCAGGTCAGTTTATTGTGTGTAATAGTTCTGACTGTAAAATCTGTCTTGTTAAGATTTTTTTTCTTCTTTATTAAACAATGCTTCAGTCAGGGAAGTCTTAACATGGACTCTAAATATTTATGCAGCACAAGGAGAAATTCCTCACAGCTCTTGAGGAGTAATTCCAGAGGAGCCCTTGCCAGAGCTCCAGGAGAAGCTGCATTTTGTCCTGGTAAAGGCTGTGCTGGCACTGGGCACGGCTGCTCTTGCACTTGCTCAGCTGAGGCTTTGAGCAACAGAGCTCTGTGCTGTATTCTGAGTATTCTGTAGTAGAGAAGGGATGCAGGGGCAGTTCTGGATTTGCCCATTTTGGCTGGCAAAACTGGGTTCAGTCCATCAGCCACACAGGGCTTTCACTGGTGCACACATCCTTGGAAGGGTCAGGCCGAGCTTGGCTCCTGAGCTTCCCCTCATCCCGAGTGGGTGGGAGGGGCAGTAGCAGCTCTGGAGGTAGATCCTGGGCTGCCTTCTGCTTATTTTTCTTGTCTTAGAGCTTTATTTAGAGGTGTTTCAGGGAAGGTTTTTGGGTTTGTAAAGGTCTCTTAGGTGTGTTTCAGGCAAGCCTTGTTGCGTTTGTGAGGGTGTCTAGGTTTGCGTCATTCATAAGAAAAAGAAAATAGAGACCAGTAGGTAAATGTGGGATTGAGATGGACCCCAGGACGGATAATCCTGGGAGAGCTGAAGTGTCAGAAGGGTGCAGAGAGAGGAGTTGTGGGATCAGGGTCCCTCTCCCACTCAGTGCTGGCAAGTAAAGGGGATTAAAACCTGCACATACAGCAGTTTATGGTTCTACCCTGATGCTGCTCTGGCCGGACTGTGGGTGGAGAAAAGCTTGTGTGGTCAAATGTGAACTCCTGGATTTTGCTCTTTCTTGAGCTGTAAATTCAGTGCTCACTAAATAGGGGAGTTCTGATATAATTGTTGGACTTTGGGATTGATTTGTCTTGTTACCCTTTGCTTATGTAAACTCACATATTCTGCCCTGGGCAGAGTTGTGGGCAGCGTTGTTGGCTGCTGCGCTGGATGGGTGGTGCTGAGCTTCAGGAGTTGTGTCCGTGTGGAGCAGGTCAGGGATGGCTGTTGGGGTGCAAGAGAGCCCTTGTGGACCATCACACAGTCCAGGGCTCTTTGCCCAGTGCAGGCTGGAGCCTTTCCTCCCTCTGGGGGACGTGCTGCACGTGTGGGCTGCTCCCACATGGAAGTGTTTGCTCCATTGAAATGCCTGGTGCAAAAAGGTTGGCTCCAGGCTCACCCTGGCATTGCAGGGCAGAACTGGGCCAGGGTTTGAATCAATCACGAGGGAGTTCAGCAAAATCTGCTTTATTTTCCTTGAGAAACCTGCCAGAATCCTTCAGTGGGAATGCAGCTGCTGGGAACGGTGCAGCTTCTCCAGGGGTTAACTTTGTGCCCCTCCCTGGCGCTGCTTTGTCACATCTCAAAAGTGCTGACAGATAAAGAACTGCATCACTTGCAGTTAATGCACCTGAATTTTGAACAGGATCAGTTTTGAGTGAAGCTCTTGAGGTCAACTCTGTTTCATTGCAGGGGTCATGGAATTAAACTTGTATCGATTGTCCTGCCCTTATCTTGTTGCTGGCTGTTGATTTTGTTTGGTTTGGATATTTTACATCTTTTGATAAGCTAAATTTGGACATTGGGATACATAAGTTCAGAGTACCTTGGCTGCAGGCCAGTTACCAGGATCCTGGCCCACACCCACAGTCCTGCACCATGCATTGTTTTCCTTGCCAGCACTTTGTACCCATCCTTCCCTTGGGTGCAGCCCCTGCCGCTGGGAGTGTTTCCACCTTGGGTTATTCGCTGTGCCCAGGTCTGCCCTCCCTGGTGCCAGTGCCAGCCTTCCCTGGTGTCTGTCCAGGGTTCTGCTGGAAGCCAACCCCGTGTGCTGAGCTGCCCAAGGGCTGGGGGTCTCTGCTCTGTGCAGAGCAAGGAATAAACCCTGGGAAAGCCGCTGTTCCTGGCTGCTGCTCCGCTCCTCACCAGCCCTGCAACTCTAGAAGAAAGCGGCTGATTTTCCTTGGGAGGAATGCTACCCCGAAATAGAGCTGGCAGCCCTCGGCCCCCTCCCCCTGCTATAGGTCAGAGGTGTGCCTGGGACACTCCACCTGGCACTAAACGTGGGCAGACCTTTGTGTGGAGCTGGGAAGCAGAGCCTGTGTCCCCCCAGGAGCGGGACGCGTGCTGTCAGCAGGGAGGGGGAACGGGGCTGGGATAGGGAGCCAGCAGTGATGGCAGTGTGGGGCTTTAGGGATGTCTTCACTTCTGAGCTTGGCTCTGACCTGGAGCCAGCTGCCACGTTAGGGCACTGTTGACTCCTCTCTTTCCTAAATTTTCTAATATCTGAAGTGCCTTTGGATTTTTGTAAGGAAGAAAGGTAAATCAAGCCCACCCTACCCTGCTACCTTCCAGACAGGCTTTTCCTGATGAGACAGAGCCTCTGCCTGGTCTGGTCAGAGCATGGCTGGGCAGGTGGATGGGCACTTGGGTGGCAGCAGGGCCACCACACACACAAGTGACCTCCTTTCTCTCTGGCTCTGTCATGCACCAGCCCTTTGACCTCTCCTAGCCTGGCCTGTCCCCTCTCTCTGGAGGATGGGAGGTAGGACCTGTGTTTGCCCATCGTTCCTCACCATGGAATTGGCAGTGCCCCGTGAAGGCACAGGGCAGTGTTTGGTCACCGCTGACTCGGACTGAATTCAGCCCCGTGACCTGGACGCAGGAGGCCACGTATCCTATTACTGAGTCCTTCAGCCATGTCATCACCCAGCTCTGGTTACAGGAGGTGGGCAGGGGTGCAGTGCAGTTTGGGGCTGGTCAGTTTGTTATTTGTGTTTACAGCAAACTGGGGGGTGTCCTGGTCACAGACTGGGTGCTGACGGGCTCTTTTTCCCTTGCAGTTCGCAGTGTTGATGTGGGTTTTCACTTATGTTGGTGCCTTGTTCAATGGTCTGACATTACTGATCCTGGGTAAGTGTTTGAGTTGTGTTACACACCTGCCACACAAAATAACCCCGGGAGAGCAGTGGGGTCTGCTCAACACTGTGAGGCTGATCCTGTAGCCTCAAGATGTTGCACTTTTAGGTCCTTTTTATTTGATAACACAACAGAACAGGTCATTTTAAGTTGTGTTGTTGAATTCCTTGAGATTGCTGATTTCCAGACATGGCACTGGTTTATAGGCAGGTTTGTTGTGCTTGTCCCTGTCAGGTTCAGCCTGCCCTGAATGTCACTGCTGTGCTGGGACTTTGGGGGAGGTGCAGGATCTGCTGTGGCCCTGTCCCACTGCAGGATTTAATTTCTTGTATCCCAGAGCAGGCTGGCTTCAGGTGTCAGAACCAACTGATGCCTGAGCAGCCTTTGGGAAGAATTTGCATAACCCACAGTGAAAAAGTGGCCTGTGGCCAGCCTTGCTGTACTGTTGGTGAGACCTGGAGAACAGCCCAGGCTCTCCTTAATAGGGATTATTGAATTTACTGGCCCACAATTGGTGCGTGGGGCTTAGTTATTCCTTGTTCTTGTACCTTTTGCAAGACATACCAAGGTGTGGAAACCAGTCCTTGTTCTGCCTGAACGCCATCCCTGTTCTCAGTATTTATACATTTGATGTGCTCTTTTCCAGCTTTGATTTCGCTCTTCAGTGTTCCTGTTATTTATGAGAGACATCAGGTGAGTGTTTAATAGAATTCATTAAATGTTTCATAAAATCAGCTCTGTTGAAGCAAAACCAGAAACAAATAATTAAAATTAATTTCAGTTTTCTGAAATATTTAAAGCCTTTAAAAATAGGCCTTCACCCAGGAGCCAGGGCCAGGGCAAGCTAGTTCAGGTTGAAGTTCAGACTGGGCGTGCTTTCCCTTTTCCTCCTTGGTGGAAGAGGTTTCCCCAGTGAATAGTTCTGGAAAAGGCTTGATGAACCTGGAGAACTCCAGTTTTGGTCAGGACTGGAGCAGCACCGGGCATGGTGTGTTAATCCTGCTGTACCTTTTGGAGCTCATATTCAGGATTGGTTTCCCAAAGCTCTGTGGAATTTGTAGCCCTGGCAAAAACAGGAGGTGGGAGCTGCTTGGCCCTGTCCAGTGCTGCTCTTGGGGGAGAGACTCCCATGTAAAAGGAGGAGGGAGGAAGGAGCCAAAGCAAAATGCTTTTGATTAAATTATGGCCAGGGCTGTCTTGGGCAGGTCACTGCACAGGAGGGGGGAGCCAGCTCTGGCTTAGCCCTTCGTCTCCCCTTTCAACAACAAGGGGCCGCGGGGCCGGGCCGGGATGGGGGGAGGCAGGAGCAGATGGCAGAGCCTCAGGGGGTCCTGTCCGGGCTCCTCCTCCACGGGGAAAGGGAGCCCCGGAGCCCCAAGGCAGGAGCAGGGGCAGCGTGTGGGGGGCTTAGCCCGAGCTGCTCAATCCTCTGGCCGGGCTGCAGCCTAAGCTGGTTACCCAGCCCAGCCCAGCTAAGCAGCTTTGCTGCTCTGTGGGGCCCAGAGAGGCCCGGCCCTGCACCCACAGCTGGGGCTTGATGGACCAGGGAGAAGCCAGGGACTGATTTCTTTGGGGCTTTGCCCATCGTGCCTTCTGGTGGGTGCATTCCTGGAGTTCTGGCATCACACTGGGGAAATACCCCTGGCTGAGCTCCCACTTCCCCCAGAGTTCTGTGGGACTCTGCCAGGCTGCAACGGGGGAGCTGGGCTGTAATTTCTGTCTGCTTCAATTCCAGGCCCAAATCGACCATTACCTGGGACTCATGAACAAGAATGTCAAAGATGCCATGGCAAAGTGAGTTGGTTTGGGTTTATTCATTTCCCTTTGGACTGATGACAGTTCCTGGCACATGTGGCACCCCTGTCTAGGACTGATGTGTTCTCCATGTGCCAGGCTGGGGAGGGAAAAGGTCTCTAACTCTGGACTGGTTAGGAAATGAACTCCTTTATTGCTCATGCTGTATTGAAGTGAGCCTTTATTATTTCTAAGAGAAATCTGTGTATTTCAGCTCATGAGTGACACCTGAGCCTCACAGCAGGTGCAGCTGAGGGGGGAATGAGGAGTTCAGCAGTTTCATTGGGCTCTGAGTATAAAGCTGACTGTTGTGAGGGTTCTTTTCATGTTGCTGTTTCTAAGACTGTGTTTACACCTTTTTTGTCTGTTACTCAAATGCTGTTTTTTTCCTTCTCCTTCCTCTTGCAGGATCCAAGCAAAGATCCCTGGGTTGAAGCGCAAAACTGAATAAAAAAAGCCTGAAGCAACTTATCAATAGGAAGTTCATCTTTTAAGGGGGAAAAATACTCATTGGATTTACATGGGGAGGGTCAGGGAATAGCAAACCCCTTGACATTGCAGTGCAATTTCACAGATCTTTATTTTTTAGCAACGCAGTGTTTGAGGAAAAATAACTGTTTTGACTGCCATGTGTTTCATCATCTTAAGTATTGTAAGCTGCTATGTATGGATCTAAAACTAATCATCTTTCCTTATCCCGTGTGCAGCACTGGCTAATACAAACGACTGAGACAGCTGTACATTTGCTTCATCAGAGGTAGTTCCTGCTGCGTTCCGGAGGTGTAGAGCAGGTGGGGCAGAGGAGAACACTTCCCAGTTTGTGCACTGTGTATGGTCTGTGTAGATTGATGCAGATTTTCTAAAATGAGATGTTTTAGAAGAATATACCAGTTTAGCAAGTTTTGAAAAATCTTGCCTTTTTGGTATGAGTATAGCTGTATTGTGATTTTATTGTTTTATCAATTGCCAATATATATATATATGTGTTTCACAAAGCTTAGATCTTTCAGCTGCTCCACAGTGCTTTGTACTTCAGAGAACTGACTGAGGCCTGGACGAGCTCCAGAGCACACAAGCTTGAGAAACTAAAAAGTCTCTGTAAACACTGGCATCTGTTGGAAACAACAAAAGAGAAATGAACAAAGAACCTCCACATAGAGTAAAAGAAAATTACAGCATACACTTTGTTGCACAAACGTACAGTAGTTGATCTTGAGCAAATAATTCTCCAGCTCTCAGACTCTGATAATCTGTGGACCGAGTATCTAATGCTGCAAATGTTGTTTGGAAACTTAAAGCCCTGTCCTGTTATGCAAGAAATGATAAGTGAAAATTTATACACTTGCAGTTTGAGCTGTACTGAACTAAGTCTGTGGAATGCATTGTGAAATGTAAAAAAAAAAACCCAACAAAAAAGAAAAAAAAAAAAAACCAACCCCAAAACCCCAAGTATCAATAAAGCTTATAGACATAAAATAATACCGGTATTTGGCTTTCTTGAGGCAAGTTTAATATAGTTGTGTTTATTTGAAGTTCATTGTGATAAATATCAATTGTCGGTGGTGGTGGCAGTAGTGTCCGAGTGGTGCAGGGTGGGTTTGTCACGGTCCCTTTTCTCTCTCTGCAGTGTGAAGGAGTTGCTCAGGGCCAGCTCCAGTGTCCCAGGGAGCTCCGGAGGGGGTCGGGTTCTTGGACTTTTGAGACAGGAAGGGTCGATGCCATTTTCAAGTTTGAAGGGAATAAGTCCCAATAACCTTTCCAGGTCAATGCGTTGATTCTGATTTAAGAGCTGGACATTGAAAACTTGTGTACCAATTTATTTGGGATGTAGATTTTAAATGAATGGCATCTTGACCATTGAAAAATATAAACTCATGCATTAATATTTCAGTTTACAGTAAGCTACAGCGTTACTTCTGAGCATTTTACACAGGAAGCCAGACCATAGAAACATACAAACCGTAAGTGTTTCCTGACAGACACTATTGCTTGGAGATATTTCTCACATCACTGTTGATTAATTCATTCTGCCACGCAACTGGTTTTATTTGGGATACAATCAACGTGGAAGGAAGGCAAACATGAGTGGTTACAACATAGGCAGAGGTGCTCACTGATGGCAGCACCTGACAGAACAGGATTTGATCCCGAAGGTTTCTTTAAAAAAAAGACTGCATAGGGACTTGTACTGTGTATCTGACAAACTGCTCTGCTGTATAGTCATATAAGGCATTAATAAATTCAGTTGTAAAAAAAAAAGGTGATTCTTTGAGGTTGCTGAAGCACTTTGTGTGTTAAACAGACAGGAATCCACTCCTTTAATGGGATGTTTTTGCTACTTTTCTATGCAGTGGGCAGCAGAAACGGACTGGCAGGAAGGTTCCAGAGTTCAAAGTCCTATTGTTCTCAACTGGGCCTAAAGCACTATTGCTTTTCAGAGACTAAATGTAAGTCTAAATGGTTTATTTTGGCCTTTATTTCTTTTAATTAAGAAAGGTAATTCCAAACTATGGATCTTGTTCCATGCCCAGAATCTTAAATCTCTGAAATACATACTTTGACATTGCCCATATTTGCTGTTCCTTTCTAAACTTTCTCCAATTTCGCTGTCCCTTGGGATTTTGGTTTTGACAAAATGTTCTGACAAATAGTGAAGGGCTTGAGTTGCCTTTTGGGAATATCTGTCTGTGGTTCCACTTCCCCACAGTGGCAGCTCTCCTTTGATCTCAGCTGTCCCCCCCAGCCAGGACAAGGGGCTCTGTGGGGTGAGGGAGAAGCGGGGATGGGGATAGGAGCCCAGAGGAGCACTTTTCCCAAAAAACCCCTGCATTTCCTGGTTCCAGAGATTTTATGTTCTGCTGACAAGCAGCACGGACTGGCTGGAGGACACACAGAGCCCTGCTATAGGGACATTCCAGGGATTCCTTCGAAGGCTTAGGCTGCCCCTCCAGAACAGGACATAGGGATTGATGGAGGCTTTCCCACCAGGCCGAGATTCTGGCTGGCCACTGCCTGTAGGAGTGTAAAGCACATTTTCCCAGAAATGGGGAGCATGCAGGAACACTTGGGGAATGACTCCCTCGATCTTGAAGCAAATCTGTCCAAACCCTCTCCTCTCACTCACTGCTGGGAATTCAGCTTGCACTGCTGGCTGCAGGAGCAGCTGCCCAGGAGCTGGAATGCCGTCACTTTGGCCTTCTGACAGCACGGAGCCGCTCGCTGTCGGAAACAGTGGGGAATTCACTTGTGAAGATATTAACAACCCAAAGCAGAAAACAGGGATAATGTAAGTACCCAGCTGGAAAAGGTGAGAATGGTTTAGCCCTCCTCTGGGTGAGAGTCATAGCACCGTGTGTGTGGAAAGCAGGTGGGGGGAGGCAAGGCTGCAGCCCAAACTACTAGAAAATTATTCCAAGGCACTTCATGGATAGAAAATTCTGCCAAGTATCTATATTTAAAAATAAAATGGACTTAAAAAAAAAGGGATACTTTGCTCCTTCAATTAATGAAAGCTGAAGGGCGACCTCCTCCCTCCCCAGCCTGCTCATTAAATGCTCCCAGCTTTACTGAGTGCACTAAATTGGAGTTTTAAGCAGGTGTGGTTAAAACCCACCCGGCTTTTTGAACTTTGTTCAAGCCACAAATTTGGAAATTAAAGGGCCCAGCATTTTGTCAGCGTTTTCTCCCTTTTCAGACATGGTTTGAACAACACAGTATTAGGCAAAAGCAGCTTTGTGAGTGAACTGTTCATCCCTTTGGGATTCCCAGGTTACCCTTCAAACCTCAGCTTCCTTTGCAAGGGCGTTGGGCTTTCCAACACCAGCTCCCGTTCCCTCTCAGTACGTTGGGATGAGTGATCTGGAAATGTCAGCCTGCAGCAGGGCTGGGATTGCTGCAGCCAGAGGGGCTGTCCCAGCCAGCACAGCCCTCGCCAGGGCAGGACTGCAGCAGCCAGAGGCTCCTCAGAGGCAGCGCCACACGAAGACACTGTGGGGACAGGAGGGAGAGCAGGGCACAGCCCCCTGAGACAGGAGCAGAAAATAAACACATGGGGTGTGTGAAGTACAGAGGGGCTCTGTGTGTGTGTGAGTTGCACTCCGTGCACACTGTTGCTCTGTGTGTGCACTGTGTATGTGCATGGCTGCAGTCTGTGCAATGTGAGCAGTGTGTGTCTGCACTGTGCATGTGCAGCGTGTGTGGGCTGTGTGTGTGCACTGTGCATGTGTGTGTGCAGTGTGGGCTGTGTGCACTGTGTATGAACTGTGGATGTGTGCACAGTTTACGTGTCTGTGTATGTGCAGTGTGTGTGTGCACTGTACATGTCAGTGTCTGCGTCTCTGTGCACTGTGTACACCCTGTGTAGCTGCAGGGTGTGTACTCTGTGTCTGTGCATGTGCACTGTGTGTATCCACGTCTGCTGTGTGTGTGCAGTGTGTGCACACTGTGCTTGTGCACTGTGTGTGTGGGGGTGTCTGTGTGACATGTTAGTGTGGCTGGGTGGTGTCTGTGACTCTGTGTGTTTGTGGTGTCTCTGTGTGATGTTTCTGTGTGTGCACACCTGAGTGGCTGTGTCCCTTTATCTGTGTGTGTCCGGCTCTCTGTGTGTGTGGCCCTGTGTGTCATTGTTTGTCTCGTTCTGTCTCTGTCTCCATCTGTCTGTCCCTGTCTGTGTGTGTGCTCCTCCTGTGCCCCACTCTGGTCCCAGCCCCGGTTACCTGCAGTCGTCCCCTCCGGTGCTCACCACGAACTTGTCGTCATGCGAGAAGCGGATGTTGGTGACGTGCGCCGAGTGCCCGAAGTACCGCTTGTGTTTGGCCTGGGGGACAGGAGAGCAGCTCAGGGATGGCACCAGGCAAAGCTCTGTGCCCGCGGCCATCCTGACCCCATGGCCTCCTCACTCCCTGGGAGCTGCCCGGGGCTGGACCGCGCTGGGTGGGCGCTGTAACACTGAGTGCTGAGGGGTTTGGGAAAAGCAAAAGCCGCTCAGGAGAAAATAAAAGGGGCACTTACAAATTTCTCCGTGCATGGGAAGTCAAACAGCTTCACCAGCCCGAAGTCGTCTCCTGTGACTATATTCAGGCCAGCGTGGGTCACACAGGCGCAGTTGACATCTGCTTTATCTGCATTTCGTGGCCAGATCCCAATGACTTCATCTCCAAGAATGCTTTTCCAAAATCAAAGTAAATAAAATGCATTAGACCATAAGACTTTAACTTGCTGCTCTTCCACAGGGTGCTGAGCCAACACAGTTCAGGAATAAAAAATTGATGCATTTAAAATAAAATTGTCCCCTCTAAATGATTGCCCTGAGCTCATCATGAAGACCATCACACTAATACATCCTTTTTGTGTGATTCTTAAGGCAATCTCTATCCATAAATCCTGAGGTTTATCTCCCATGGCATCTCCCCCTGGGATTTCTGAGTGCAGTGTTCCCTTAGCCATGACTTCCTGAATGAGGGAATGCTTGCCTGGATGTCAACTCTTTCTCAGAAATAGGTGTTTTGCCCCTGGCTTCAGTTCTCTGTAATCATTTACCCAGAGAGTCACTGACAGAGGCATCTGCCACCAGCTGTCAGGAGTCCTTGGAAATAGGGCATTTGGAGCAGATTTTTATGCCAGCAGAGCAGTCAGAGTAGGAGGATTCTCATTTACCTTCTCCTCGCCCTGCCTGGTTCTCACCCACTGTCAGCTCTGCCTTTGGCCTGTCCCATTCCTCGCAGGAAGAGCACAGCCACAGTTCTGCAATGCTGGGGGGGATTCCTGTGTTCATCCACATCAGGAAATGCATTCTAATGACACTCACAACCCCTAAACAGTCAGTGCACGTTTCCAGGCCTCCCATGCTGCTGGTGTTTGCTGATGTGTGACAAGGGAGCCTGGAGTGGCCCAGAGCCAGGTGAGGGGCCTGGGACAAGTGGCAAGGAGCCACTGTGGCACTGTGACAGCCCCTGGTGTAATTAGCACAGCACTAATTACTACAGACACCAAACAGCCACAGCTGTGTGTAACATGCCAAGGGTGTCAGGTGAAGCTCTGAGGAAGCAGAGCCTGGGTGCACTCGCAGGTTTGCCAGGCCCTGGGGACATCTCAGCATTTAGACTCCAACCTGTGACCTGATCCCAGTTCTGGCCCCACGCTCTCGTTGGGTGTTACCTGGTCCACGTGGCCCAGGTGATTTTCTCTATGACTGCAGGGTCTGTGATTTGCTTTCCCAGTGGCACCTCGTGAACTTGACGCTTGTAGGCACCTGTGGATACCTGAAAGCGGGAAAGGAAAAACCTGGAAACTCTGCTATAAATACATCATTTTCTTTAGGACTTCCAGCAGTCTCACCAGGTTTTATCAGGAATTAAACATCTAGGGTAACATTTCTCTTTTTTCCTCATTAGCTGGAATTCATCACGTGCCATATGAAGGAATACCAATGTCACAAGACAGCGATGGAAGGAGGCATTCAGATGCAGAGCTGACAGATTTTCTTTCACTTCTATACTTTATCTCAACCCAGTTTTACTAAATCGGAAACATTTCTGAAGGAAACCCCACAAATTACCCCAGCTCTCACACACATCCCAGGCTCGGGGAGGAAGAGAACTGCTTTCACATGGTTATGATCCACAATTTCCTTTTCAGCGTTGTACCTGTTCCAGTGACCCAGGATGACGCTTTGCCCTTAGCACAGCTCGTGCCTCCATCTCCTTGTGGTGGCACAATAAATCCGAGCACTCCAGGGGCTGTCCCAGACATACCTGGATGTACCTGCTGTCTGCAGAGAAGTCCATCTGTATGACAAAACTGGCAATGTCCTTGCAGTAGCCAATGCGATTTAGGGTTGTGCCTTGAGTGAGATCATAAAAATCCACAGTATGTTCTTGTGAGCCCACTGCCAAAAACCTGTTATCTGGGCTGATCCTAAACAATAAAACATGGCGGGGGGGCATGTCACTGCCTGTTTTGGTGCAAGATTTGATTTTGTTTCTCATGCTAACAGTAACTTTTTTACTGGAAAACACGAAAAACCTTCTATTGACAGCAAGACAGAACTCAAATGAAACCTTGTTGCTTAACAGCAGAGGAAGACTGAAGGTATCTCTGACAGTGTGCAGGGTTAGATGGGATATTGGGAAGGAATTGTTCCCTGGGAGGGTGGTGAGGCCCTGACACAGGTTCCTCAGAGAAGCTGTGGCTGCCCCACCACTGGAAGTGTCCAAGGCCAGGTTGAATGGTGCTTGGAGCAACCTGGGATAGGGGAAGGTGTCCCTGCTATGGCAGGGGGTGGGACTGGATGGGCTTTAAGGCCCCTTCCAACCCAGACCATTCCGTGACTCAATTCCATTTGTTTGTAGTTAAGTGATGTTAATATTGCACTCACATAAAGCGACAGCACAGTGTGCAGAGTGACAATAATCCTCTGGGGGTCAGCAACAGGAACTGCAATTTGGAAAATTAACCCCCATAATCACAGCTGTGCAGTGTGGATGTAACTGAATTAATGCACCACCACAGAGCCCCTCACCAGCCCACACTGGTTTCAACAACCACGGACTTACAAAACCTCTGCAAATCCACCTGGGACTCGGTGGCCGTTTCCTTGAGCCAGGGCTGCGTATTTTGAGCACTTCCTACCTGATGTCCTGAATTGCAGACTTCCTGTCCCGCTTCTTGCCCCAGACCTTGAGGCTGTTGACCAGCAGGACGACGAACTCGCCGTTCCTCATGCCGATGGCCACCATCTCGCCGTCGGGGCTGTAGGCAGCGCAGCGCGCGGGGTGCCCCAGGCTCACCTTGTTCACCAGCTTCTGCGGGGACACGCGCAACAGGCTCACACCTCCCCAGCACACGGAAAGCTCCCAAACACAAAGTATAAAACTCGCTTAATTAAAAACAAATCGTCTCTGTTTCCCTCTAAACATAAACCTGAAATGTCACACCGAGACTCGCATCCCACCAGGCATATGTCGCTGAGCAGACTTCAAAGTAGAGGCGTGATTCAGATGGGGGGGTTCGTGTTTGCATTATTTTGTAGGGTGACATCCAGTTTCACACCAGAAAAAGGTCTATTTAGCAGTAAGAGCTGAAAAACCAATTTCCTAATTTGTTTCAAAGGTGACTTTGACAGCTTCGACAACTGCTGATCGGCACAGAACTTTGCCATTTCATTGGGTATGTGAAAACGTCCTAGAAAGCTCTTGCATTTTCACCTGGTTGTATTTATAATACATTCATTTTCCTCGTTAAAAGTTATCCCTGTCAGCTCAGGTAGCAACCTTCTGAAAAGGTTTGTGCTGGCTAAAATGAGCAGAAACCTTTCTGGTGGGTTTTTTTTGATGTTTTATTTGTTGTTTTTAAAAATGGTTGTTGTTAGTCAATTTGACTTGGAAAAACCCCTGAGGCAACATGCTGAGTTCCAAAGGAAGGCTCTGAAGAGGAGGGAGCTGTGCCTGCCAGGAAGGCGGAATGATGGGCAGGGGCTGTGTGTGTGTGACAGCACAATCTGTGTTACCCAGACTGGCAACAAGGAATTAAAATGCTTCCTTGATCCCCCAGCCTGCAGATTTACATCAAAATAAGCAAGGCCCGACAACAGGCACTCCACGGGCAGGTGTGCTGGTGAATCCCTGCGTTCCTCTGGGAGTGCTGGCTGTGGGACAGCCCGGCACCTCTCCCACACCAAGGATTCGCCTTTGCACTCACAGCAAGGGAAAAACTGGTGCAAAACAGGACCAAACCCTGCTCAGGACAGAGGCAAAGCCCTGCTCTCTTTCCAGGGCTGCTCAAAGGCACAGCTGGAAAAATGGATGCTTGGACAAAACATTCATTTTTAATCACACACCTTTACGTTCACGGCACTCACTTTGTCCGACAGGTCCCAGATCCTGGCTGTTCCGTCGTTGCTGGCAGAGATAAATATGTCTTTGGAGGGGTGAGTTGCCAAGCCCCAGATCTCCCCTTCCATGTGACAGTCAATTAACAAGTTTGAGGCAGCATTTTTTTCTCCTACTTCAAGGATTTCGCCATCTTTCGTTCCCACTAAGATTTTCCCCTGTTTGTAGCCAAAGAAAAAGAGTGGAGAGAGAGGGTCAGTGTAACAGTAACTGCCATGGTTTGAACTGCCAGGGCTTCCTTGGCAAATATTGGAAAAAGCATAAACAGATTAAGTTTGGAATTGGTTAATGGCTACTTGATTGGAAATATCAAACAACATTCCTCAGCAGTGGTGTTATCAAGGAATGTGTCAGATTCCTGGGCAAAGTGAAATGGAGACCATCCCTGGAGCGCTCGGCTGGATGGGTCCATCCTGTGCAGCATCACGTGCTCCTTTCTCATTTACAATTTCAACACGTGCAGGAGTGACTGCAGCCAAGTCAAATCACTCTTATTTCTACTGTGTCCTGCTTTACCAAAGCTTAAGGTGTCTCAGTAACTCCCAGTGGGGGTTTTGTGACTCCAAAGAAAAGGGAAGCTGTGCTGTGCTGTGCCTGGGGAAGCAGCTGAGCTGTGCCCTGTGCCCCCTGTGCCCGCAGAACGGCCGCTCCTCACCTTGCCCCGGCAGACGGAGCGCACGCACTCGATGAGCTGCCCGGTCTCCAGCTGGAAGGCTCGGCACCGCTTCATCTCCTGGTCCCACAGCTTCACTGCTCCCCCCTCCTTTGTGCTGCAAAGGAGGCCTGGTGTCACCTGGATGGCTCCTTTACACATGGAAATCCCACCAATCCCACCAGTATTTTTTCTGCTTAAATCACAAAACATACACTGACCCACCCTCCACTCAATATAAAGATGCCTCTCTATGATGCAATGGGAAGTAAATAATAAAAAATTAAATGCTTTCACACTTCATGTTTTAAACAGCACCATAATTTGTACAAACCAAACTGTTCTCTTCTCAGTTATCTCAAATCTCTGTTTCTTGGCAAATATGTTACTTGTGGTAACCCCAAGACCTGCAGCATCTCCACTGAGAGAGGCTGGCTGTCATGTGACAGAACTAACAAATGAAGAAAACTCCACTTATGGCAGGAGCTCAGGCAACAAGGAGCTGATCCAGGTGTTTGGACCAATCCCTAAGAGGTTCAGAGTGTCCTTGGCATGGAAGGTGCATGTCTGGAACCCTCAAGTGTCCTCCTTTAGTCCTTCACTTACTGAGCCACTTGGGCAGGTTGTGCAAAATTGAGAGTGAAACTGCTACAGCACAGAGGCCTTTTATCTCTGGGCTGCTGGATAAATAATGAAAACAAAAACCACAAGAGAGAGACAGAAGTTGGGCACTTCAGGAAGGTTCGGTGTCTTACGGCCTCTCCTTCCCTCCGGTGACAATGAGCCCGTCCCGCAGAGTCGTGTACATGGTGAACACTGGTCCTGTGTGAGCCTTGGCCACCAGCCTGACCAGGAAATGATCCTTCCACACGTAGACATCTCCATTTATGGCACCAGTGAACGTGAGGTTGTTCTGCAACAGACAGCAGCAATCTCTGACACAACACACATCTCAGCTTCAAGTAAAATTCCTTAAATTAAATTTAGAAGTCCTTAACGACCACACTGGACTGTCACCATTGGTGGTACCACTGGCATGTGTCACACCAAATACCATTAGCAGAAAAAATGATACACAAAATAACAGATCACAGTTTTAAGTTGAACAGCCAAATAACCAGCAAAGTAAAAAAAATAAAAGCCAGGGTCCTAGGTGTGCCCAGAACTTAATAGAACTTAAGAGAAGACATTCACCCAGTTGTGCTCAGGAAATTTAGGGAAGGATCTCAAGGTGCACAGGTTTGAAATCCACATTTCACTAACAAGTACTGGGTTGGATTTCAGCAAAGAAAACTGACCCTTGCAGGTTTAATACAAAGGTAACCTAAAATCCTGTAGCAGGTAATTTGAACTCACTGCTCCGAAGGCAACAGAGAGCATGGTTTGCATTTTGGCATCTTCCATAGAACCAATGACTCCTTTCTTGTAGAGCAAAGCGCTGCCAGCCAGGGTCCAGAACTTCATGTGTTTGACCCCCACGGACACGAACTGAGTGTCGGAGTCCGGGCGGAACTCCACAACGAAGATCCTCTCCAGGTGTCCACCCCTGCTGGCAACTTTAGCCCCTGGTTTAATTAGGAAAGGATAAAAATAAAGCTGAATTTACCTGAGAAATTAAGCTCTGATATGATTTCATCAAATAAGTTGAGCTGGTACTGTGTCAGCTGTTTCAGCTGATGCTGAAAGCTGCAAATCCCAACACTATTTAGTGTATCAAACATCTTAATGCAACCCCCAAGGTCCCTGGTTATTCCACGGCATCCCACAGATTTAGGAAATGCAGATTTAAGGCCTTTACAGCACAATCTGTCTCCTGGGTCAGTGAAATAACAAAGAAACATTGGATATCATCTGGTGAAAAATGCACAGGGACTAATGAGCTGAGGCACTTTTTCTCTCCCCTCCACCATTTCCAAAGATTATTCTTCTCTGGAAATTACTTCCCAAAGGCCTATCTCCATCACAGTACTTCAACTGTTTTAGGAAAGAAAAGAAATCATTTTCCTTAATTTCATGTAATTTTACGTTAAGCATCATTCTTTCCTTAATTTCCATTTACAATAAATGTTTAAAATTTATCTTCTTGTTCATATTTTCTAGCCCTTTGCCATCTTTACCTGATTAGCTGGGATACTCAGAGTGAGGACACACAAGTCCAAAGACATGAAAGGCAAAGCCAATCATTGTGCACAGCTCTGCTAGGCTGAAGGAACACCATTTCCCCCTGGTTTTTACCTTCCTGCCACCTCCACACGGTGATGGTGTGCTCTGGGTCGACTCCCACGGACACCAGAAGTTTGCCAGTGGCACTAAAGTGCACGTAATTGACCCCTTTGGTGTGGAAGCAGCGCAGCATGGAAAGGGTTTGCTTGCTCATGGCATCCCATATATGAATTGTGGGCGTTGTACCTGCGGGCAGAGAGAGGCATTAAAGGAGAATTAATTCTGGGAAGCTGCAGTGCAAACCAGGCATTTTTCAAGAACATTTAACCTGAACAGACATTTGCTGGGGGGTTGGATTTGTTTGAAGATTAGCACTACTGGAAAACAAAGAGAAATCAAAATAGCTTGCAAAACACAGGGGGGGAATCATTGTAGTCCATGAAATCAGACAAGTTCTAAAAGAACAACATAACATTCATGAAGAGCCTCATGCAAAAGAAATTGCCTGCAGATGTTTCACTTGTATCCATGGTTCACACAGATACAACGAGGCAACATGGAACTCGTACAGGACTCTGCTAAATTCACAAACAAATCAGCCTTACCTGGGAATTCTGTCATGTCGCCTGCAGTGTGAGAGCAATGGCAAATGAGGAAGCACCAAGGGAAAACAATAGGTGAAATAAGTCATGTGTCTCGTGCTGAAGTGCCAGCATCAGCACCAGAAGGAAAACAAAATTAAAAACTTGGAAATGGATATGGATTAAATCAACAAAACAAATAAGCAGGAATATTGTTGAAGTTTTTTGGGTATATTGGCTTTTATACACAAATATTGCAACAATATTTAGTACTTCTAAGTTTTAAAAATGGTATCTAAAAGAAATGCTAAAGGCATGCAGGTTTTAAGAATTATTAAATTCAAAAGTGAAGTGAATCTGTAGTTACACAAAGTATCAACCAAACTCAGAAGCACTGATCTCCTGGGGCCTAGGAAAAGGGCTTTTAGCATTTTCCATGCCACAGAAATCAGCACTTTGCACAGCTCTGGCACCACGTGCAGGTTTGGGTGCTCCCTCCATATTCCAGCTGAAGTGACCGTGCTCAGAACAGGCAGCAGAGGGTTTGTGTTTGTCACTGTGTGCATCACTTCCATCCCCTGCCCCCTGTTAAGTGACTCCTGTCCTCAAGTTATGGATTCCATTCTCCTTCCGGGATGGTCTGAGGAGACGTTCTGGCCCCGTTCTCCACAAAGTTATTTATTCCAGCATTAAGCTGAAAGGCAACAGATCCTTCTCAAGGCTTGGGACAACTCATCCTGCCTTCCCCATGCAATGCTTACTCCTGCAGAAGGTCCCAGGGAATCTAACAGGACTCTCCATGTAAATGATAAACACACAAATGCATATGGATTCCCAACTGTCCCCTGATACATGTCCTAACTTCTGCTGAGATCTCACTCTGTTTCTGGCCTTTTCTGTACAGCTCCTGTACTCCTGCAGAGAAAACGATGCTCACTGCTAAACTGTGCCTTGGACACAGGGAAGAAAGAAGGAATTCTATAAATCAGATTATTGAGATGATCAGGCAATTTATCAAATCTTGCCTTCTGAAATATGACTACACTACAATTAACTCTAAAATCCAATCACTCACAATCAGAGATGGAATTGAAATCACAGGAAAACCCTGGAGCTTGCTTAATTCTTCAAAATCAAACAAAAAGGAGAATTCCTCCACAGGAAAGCCCCACATAAATCAGTGCCCTGGTGGCTGTGAGCAAAGCTCTGCCGTGGGGGTCACGTACCGATCTGGCTGGTGGCCACCACGTTCTTGTACTTGGGGTGCTGGTTCACCGTCAGGCACAGGATGTCGTCAGTGTGCTCCAGGTAGAAACTCTGGCTGCCTAATGACATCCAAACAGGATTTCAGTCACCACAGGACGGAGGAAGGAGCCACCACAGAAGCACAGACTATTGGGCAGCTTGTTACCACTCTCCGGGGGCGCGGGGGGCACGACTGCTGCCCACGGCTGCTCTGCTCTCATTCCCAGGCACCCTTCCCAAATGCGCTACGGACACAACCCTCAACACACAGAGGTGGATACAAAAGCAGTACTTGGGGAATTATCTATATATCCAGGGACTCAGCCCAAGAACAGCCTGTAGCCACTGTAACTGCAAGAAACACCCAAACTGCCAAAGCAAAGCCCAGGTTTCCTGGTGAAATCCCAGTGAACTGAGGCAGTGAGTGGGAAGCCAAGTGGAGGTAAAGCCCTCCCAAGGGAACGGGCCCAGAAAGGACAGATGGGGCCATCCTTGTTTCCCAGCCCACGTGTCAGAGGCTGCTCTAGGACTGGAGTCCCCAGAGGCCACCAGATGTGACAGCTTTTGCCCCTGTGCCCCACCTTGGCAGCGGAGCTGCTGAGTGCACAGCTGGGACCATATGGGAAAAAATCCAGTCAAAATTCCTTTAACTCCTGTCTTTTCCTGAGAGACATGAAGGACACAGTGATGTTGGTGCCACAACTTAGGGCCAGATACATTTTTGGTGGTTTTTTCTCCTTTACATTACCCAAAAGGCAGGGAATATTTCTACCCCTTCCAAAGAGCAACTTGCTCAGGCTGGATTGCAGCAGAAAGTGCCCTTCCCTGGAGCATGGCTTTGCTAAAACAACTCAAAATTAAATGATGGATGCTCCAGCTCCTCACATTTTTGGGGGTACTGCTCACTTCAGCAGCCAGGCTCTCTCCTGCTGGGAGAGAAAGCCATTCCCATGCCTTCAGCCAGGACGAGAACCTGCCAGTGACACACCAGCCACCTACAGTGGGTTTGTGCCATTTATCAAGATGCAAAATGTGGGAAAGTCACAGGAATATTAAAAAGTTCAGACCTTCAATAAAAAATATTTTCCTTGTAAAGCATTTTTTTTATCCCCAAGTAGGGTTTCAAGTGGAATTACCAGTAGAGAGGTTTTGGACAATGCCTGCTGCAGCTGTGTGGAAAATTATGTCAGCACCATCATTCAGGTAATGGAGGTTGTTGCGACAGTCAAAGCCTCTGTATCCAAACACATGGTCTAAAGCCAGCTCCTGGTCCAGGAATACAAAAAGATTAAGAGTGAAATGAAAGAAGAAACAAGGAGATTTCAGAGTCTGGACCACTTAAGAACAATTCTAAATTACACAACTACAAGTATCTTGTAGAAGCAATAGAATAATAAAATAATAATTAGTTATCCTCATTCTGCTCATTTATTGAGGCATTACATTATCACAGGCTATCAACAACCTTTAACTGGTCAACTAAAGCACTGCACTTATATATATATATTTTTTAATAATTCAGAGGGCTATAAATGCCCTGGTTCTGTAAATTTCCATTCCAAACAGATATAAGCCACAGAACAGGTTTGATTTTATTACTCTTCCCATCACAGCTTATTATTTATATAGGGTATCAGATTTTTTAAAGGAGATACTTGCAAAGTTGTCAAAAATCATTCTCATAAACTACCAAATTTCCACAGACCAAATTCTGGCCCTAAAGTCCTTAAAGGAAGCCAGGGTAGGCTATAAGTAACTCTGTAATTAAGACATTAATCAGAGGTGTAATTGCAGCTTACAACGAGCAATTGCCAGGGAAATTTCCTCCAGGAACCCAGGATGGTTATGGATTGTTGTTAGAGCTGCCCTGGAGCCCTGAAGCCAGACTTAATGACTGTCCCAAACACAATCACAGCTCACTGGGAACAATCCCAATTAGCCACAGACCAAGTGCTGCAAATTGTCCACACGGGTCACAGAATATTCCTTGTTCTGCATATTATGTGGGAATTCTAACAAGTTGTTTGGGGAGAAAGGGAAGTTCCAAAGTCAGTGAGCAAATTCCATCCTTCAAAATCCCACAGAGGATTTTTCCTGGGCCAAAGTCCTGGCCCTGGCTGTATTTCCCTCGGGACTGAGCAGTGAGCATGGGAATGAACACCCTCTGTGATTGCACCTGCCCTTCACTGAGTCACAAAACAGGGATGGATTTCACCCAGCCACGTTACTTTTAAAGAAATTAAAAAGATATTAATCCTGACCTCAACCAGTTTCTTTTTTTTGTTGATGTTGTTCTTTTGCAGTTTCTCAGGCTGAGGAGCAGCTCTGCTCACTGGCGGCCTGAAAAGAACATTTAAAAAAAAGAGACAATCAAAACGACCTTCAAAACCACAGCATGTGTGAGCAGCAAATGGACAGCAGCCCCTGTATGAGCTTTTTTCAGAGTTGTGAAATAAACTCATTAAAATCCTGCACTTTTGACAGAAAGAGCAGAAACACTGACGTAGACTTTATGGATGAGTGGCAGAACAACCAACCTTACACCATTCAAAAGACCCCTAAATATAATGATTTAAATCCATGGAAAAATCCTTGCCTATGAAATGATGGTAAAGTGGTGCTTTCAGAAATGATCTGAAGTAATTTCTGCAGCTGGCAGTTGACCTCTGCCCAGCCTTGCTTCTTCTGAGAAACCGCATCCCAAAACCTTGACATGGCTTCAATAAAATCTTCTCAAAATCATATTAAAGATAAAATGGTTGCATTTAAATGCACAAGTCATTCATCCAAGGGAATTTAGGAGACCAAGGCCAGCAAAGCTTTTTTATATAATTGCAGTTGCTAAAAGTAGCTAAAGAGACAAAGGCAGGACACAGGCTGAGACAAAACCTGATGTGTGCAAATGGTCTGTAAGGCCAGATAACCTCTGCTGCTGCTATTGATCCTGCTGGGAAAACAGGGACAGAGCTAAGGGGAGCACTTGGAAAGCATTCCCAGAGCTTATGATTCCAGAAAAATGTGACCTTGCTATTACATTCCATACGCTATGAAATTTGTTCCTGTCCTGAGACTGTAACTACCAGTAATTCCCATTTTGCAAAAAATAAATTGGAGAAGAATGAAATCCCTTTTGTGTATAGGGAGCTGCATTTTCTGGAGCTGGATTTTTCATGGAAGGTATTAAAGGCACGGTGGGGACTGAGCACTGTGGGAATGAGCAGCAGGAAAACCTGAGCTCTGAGACAGAGCAAAGCTGGAGGTAACCAATCTAACCCACTTCTCAGGCACACCAAGGACCAACAAGCACATCAGCAGGTGACACGAAGAGAGAGAAAGAGTTACCTTGATCCCCTTGTAAGCAGCAAATAAAGCCAAGCAAGAAACTTTAAATAGAGTTTAGGTGTCACTTCCGAGCACAAGACTCATGCACGAGCACTTTCAGAGCGCAGCAGCCATTCCTTGGCACAACACAAGCTATCCAAGCATGCCAGCAAGAGCTAAAACAGAGCCCAAGGAGTGCACCAGTCCACAGACCAGGAAACATCGCACCCAGCATCCCTGGGCAGACTCGGAGCTAAAGCTCCCATGGGGTGGAGGGGAAAGGGAAGCTACATCCAAACTTCCTGCACACTTTGCACCGGAGCAGAACGGGATCCCACGGCTGGTTTATTTTCAGGAGCCTGACAGAGAGGGAACTGGTAGGAAGTTGACAGTCTCCTAAGCACTGCTGAGATTGCACACAATGGATGATTGTTCTCCATCCCAGTTCAGATGCAATTTAGCCCACAGTTGCTGTGGGGAGGCCAAGCCACTCCCAGGACAGCCCGGCCTGCCTTGCCCACAGGGAACAAGTACCTTTATTTCCTCGGAAAGTGGCCACTCGAGCCCCCTGGGGTGACCCTGGGGGGAGCAGGACTGAGCAGCGGTGCTGTCACCGGCAGGGAAGGGGCAGGGAAAGTGATTACAAAACTTAATTGTCTCAAAAAATAAATTCATCATTTCATTTCAGCCCAGATTTATGAGGGCCTCTAAACTGGCACTTAGGAAAATAATTGTTTTATTGTATGCTTTTTTCTGTTTAAGTATAATTTCAAACTGGATCATTTCCACATTTCTTTACCTAGGAATATCAAAGTTTATGACAAGAGCAAGCCAAAATACTTCATGAAAGCAAGAGAGCACTACCACTGTGACATGCTTGATAGTCGCTAGATTGTAAGCATGAGGCTTAATTTGGAGACACACACACACACAGATACTTTTATAGATACCTACTCACAGCACAAACACAGATGTTGTGTGCATTCATATATACATAGCCATGTATATATTCACACGTGTGCATTCACTGCCTCATCACTATCTTAATAAAACAAACAGAAAGCAGCACATTTTTTACGTTTTAAGAAGTCATTTCACTTTTAACAAGCCTGTGACTACACCTAATCTGTTTTGATACAGAAGATGACACTGCCAAGACAAGAAATTTGCACTGTAGCAAACGCCATCCCTTTGCCCTGTTGGACCTGTGCAACCTGCATGGCACATTCCCAGCAATGCAGGCCTTTGCTGGGCTCCCCATCAGTACTTACTTGACAATTCCCTGCCTCCAAAGGACAGCAAGTTAAAACACAACACAAGCATTAACGGTTTCTTTGCAGCAATTTAAAACAAACGTGCTTAGATTACGTTATGGGATGGAGGAGATCCGGGAAAGATAAGACACAGCCAGACATTAGAGGGTTTCAGTTCTTTGGGTACTGTGAATACAGCAGGGAAGATTTCTGTTACTCGTGGCAATCTCGAGGACGTTCTCACGCGAGTACACGCAGTTGGCGGTCAGGGACAGAACTCCAGATCCACACTGACAAAACCTCAGCACCACCTTCATGCAGAAACGTGAAAAGGTGAGAGTGAACATTGCCTCCAGCCATGGAGGGAGAGGAGCCCAAATCAGGGGTGGGATGAACAGGCAGCACCAGGATGGAGAACAACAGGTGGGCACAACAAGAGCTGGGCTGAGGGGAAGAGGGAATGGGGTTTTGGAAGAGTGAGGCACCCTGAGGGAGGAAAGAGATGGGGTCTTAGAGAACAGGGCGTGAAAAAAGCTAGATTTGTTTAGATGGAAGATAAAGGAGAGAAAAAGCAGATCAAAAACTGTTATGATAAATTCTGGGGGGGGAATATAACCAACTCCTGTTTCCAGGGCACAGGCCATCATTGCTGTCTGGCTGGGGATGCTGTCTGCAGTGGGAATAAATGGGGGAGAACACAAACATTCTGCTCCAAGGCCAATGGGAACAGCAAGGGAACTCCAGAAGCAGCAGCACGTGAAAGGGGCCAACAAGGTCTGGAGCAGGGACAGATGGACAGGAGTGTCCTGCCAGCCAGAAGGTGACAGGCTGAGCCAGCAGCAATGGGTAGGGAAAAGCTTAGAGCCCAAAAGGGAGACTGACATGGATTTACAGGGCTGCAAAGTGGAGAGGGAACACACTTGGATCTACACAAACACGAGCATGACTGCTCCTGAGAACAGAAAGCAATGGTCAAGGAGAGGTAGGGTGGTGGGGTTGGATTGGGCAATAGAACAAAAATCCAAGATTGAAAAAATATACTGTTCATTTCAGAAAAAATGCAAAAGCAGCTTTAAAAAGTGCCCTTCACCAGTGACAGGAGGGGACTCCCAAGTGCCCCCAAACTGCTGCAAAATTCCTTGAGCTTTTTTTAATCCCTCCCTAGAGAAGGGATTAAAAGATTTTGTAAATTCTAAACCCTTGGATTTTCCCATCCCAACATACATAGGAGTTTTACATACAACTTTTCCTGCTGTTACTTTTTCTTAGCACTTTGTAGCTATCATAAGACAACAAAAAGAATAGGATTCAACATGAAAATATCCTACTCTCAAATACAGCAGATCAAAGCAAAGGTCAAACAGAACTAGAGAGAAACATCAGTGGCAAACTAAATCATTTTTTAAAAGCACTGAAGAAACCTTACATGGTTACAACACTTACAACTTCACATGTATGCTGATGCACTCTTTCAAAAAAGAATAATCAAAAAAAATCAAAAAGTACTGCAGGACGTATGGTGAGGCCAGCCACTGTCACAGCCTGTCAGGGCAGCTGGTCACTGCATTCCCAGGTCATTCCAGCTCAGTGTCCAGTGAAAGGAGCACTACAGCAATTAGTATCAAGGGCAATCACTCCAGAATGAAACCCGAGGGTCTTTGTTCTGAACACCTTGGGAAGTTGTTCCCTAAACAACTCCTGTACCACAGACTGGCCCTGCTGCACCAGGACCTGCTGTCCCTCGCACTCTGGACTCTCCGGACACGCTGTCCCTCACACACTGGAGGAACAGAGTCTTTTCCATTTGTTTTGTTATTCCCTGTATAAACTCTAGCAAGTTTTGAAGCTATGTTGTGTAAATAAAAACACTGAACCAATCATACATGGCAGATCCTCCCTCTGCGTGACAAAACATGAGAAACACGGCTTTTTCCATCAGCCCTCAGAAAAGCTGAATATTTCACATCACCCTCAGTGCAGAGAGCACTCAGGTTCGGAGAGAGAAATGGTGGAAACACATGGCAACATTGGCATCCCTCAGTTCCACCCCCCCCGAGCCTCACACAAACGGAGAAGACCTTTGGGCCAGCTCTGTGCTGACCTGTGGGAGCAGCGAGCTTGACTCTGAGTTCAGCTGCTTGGCAGGGACTGACAAACACCACTCACAACGTGTACAAGCCTTGGGGACAACTGGGATGAAAGCAGCAGGCTGTCAAATGCGTTTAGGGTGCATTAACTTGACACAATGCTGTTGAGAAAGTGAAAGTGAATATTCCAAAGGATGCTCCTCATTCTCATGGAGTGGCTTTCTGCCAGAATAAGCCCAAAGTTATTTTCTCCACCCCAAGGATGTGTTTTTCCAGATACATTTTGAATAGTCCCCACCTACGCATAAATACAACACAGATTCACACTCAAAGCTTTTGCACTGCACCCACAGACGTGTGCGTGTAAAGGTGCAGGAACCAAGGCTGTAACCATATGTCTAATAATTCACTTTATGGTGCAAAGGCTTGTGGGGGCTATTTTGAAAGCTTATATAAGTCAGTTCATGTTGTTTTAGAGAAATCACTAATCTAAAGAGTAACATTTGAAGAGAAAAAAAACCCAAGATCTTTAACTTTTCACCTTTATCAGGACATATGATTACACATGAGGCAAACACCACGATGGAGACCAGGCTCTGGGGTGGGTAATTCATGGAGAGTAAGACAAGCCAGGATGCTGAGAAAACAGAAAACCAGTAAAACATGCCAATCCTGCTTTTTGTTTTCTACACATTCCACCTGCTTTGAGGGAGTTCCCATCACCAGGGTTCACGTGGAGCCATGCAAAATGAGCTACAGGAGAGCTGCACACGCAGGGGGTGTGTTAGGGGTTAGTAGGAGGCCAAATGCAAACAGGTCTTTTGCCTTTGGGATTAGTAACATAAATACAGTCATCAGCAAGCTCATGTTACTTCTCATCATATCAACTCTCGGTTAAAATGGTCCCAGTCCAAAAACTGGCCCTTTTCCGAAATAGCACAATTCCTCTGTGACACACAGCAGAGCTTACAATTGTCCTGGATTGTCTGGGACAGGCCCACCAGTGGCCAGGGGGTCCCGAGGAGTGGGAGCGCCGCGCTGGGAGCTCCCACCCCGCGAGCCTGGTCCTGCAGCCCCTCTCGAGGGCACCCCGCTCCTGGCACCACGGGCACGGCAAGGGGTGCCAGCCAGAGGGGCAGAGAGGGAGAGAAGGGCAAGGGTGGGTGGGGAGGAGAGGAGGGAAGACATGGAAAGGGAGAAGAAGAAAAACAACAGGGTTGGGAAGAGGAGAGAGAAACAACAATTGATTAATGATCTTAACCCAACGCACCAATACAACTACAAGACATTTTAGAACTGTCCCTCAGCCTCAAGTCTTCTGTCACTTTGCCATCCTAAAGCTGTAGCTGCTGATGGAGACAGGAAATGTTGGATTCCCCCAAAAATACCAGGCCATGATTTGATTCAAATCCTGCAAGTAAAATCTATCATGTAACTTCTACACTCCTCCAAGATACTTGCAGAATCATGATTACTTTAATTACGTTTGAGTTAGACAGGAAAAAAAAAATCATAAAGGGCTCTCATTTTCTTTTCTAAGGGCAAACCTTATTATTACTCCTAAGTTTGTACAAATCATTGCACAGTTCAGCTCCCAACCCTACACTTGCAATCTTCTCAGGAGTTCCATCAAGTTCCTGAGTCCCAACTCCTCCTGAATCGAACAATGATTTGTTATTTCTAGAGAAATAATGCACCTGGAGTTTTTCAGATTCACCACTCTCTATCAGACAAGCACAGAGTCCCGCAAGCTTATTCCAGCAAACAGAAAGATTAAACAGATGGACCTGTCTCATAGGTGCCACATGGCACCTTTGAAGCGTGTTTGATTATGTAAGCTGGAAAATAACTTCAGCAACAGTTTACCCTCTAGGTATTACTATTAAAAGAAAAAAAACCAGTTTGCTCCAAGCCATTGCTCCAAGGAGCAGCTCAGAGCAGCAGCCCCAGCTATTCCTACTTCTTGCTTAAACCAGAAACTTGCTTTTTCTCTTTTTAATTTTTTCCTTTCCTTATTTAAAGTTGCTTAATTCCAAGTTTCTTCTCACTACACCTTCACAATTTTTCCTTTCTCAGACCCACAATGAAAATACAGCAAGGGGAACACTTCCCAGATCCTCATTGCATGTTGCAGTGAAGCAGGTCAGCAGTTTTCCAGGCCTTGGGATTAACTCACAGCTTCTGTCCTAAGTGGCCTGCCAGCTTGTGCCATAGTTTTCAGCACATGGACAGTAAGTTACCAATGCCAGAGTATTCAGTGCACAAAATCCATTAAGTGCACAGTCTCTGGGGTCTTCAGGCAGACATATGGCACAATCACAAAAGGAAAGATTTGGAATATTTCCTCCAGAAAATATTCCTCCTCAAAAGCCTAACAGGTTTCCCCACATGCCTGCCTGAAGGGGAATGGAACACATCCTCTGGGTTCCCTTCTTCAGACCTGGAGGGACTCGGAGAGCTACTTCAGCTGTGCCTGTGGCAGAAAACCTGAAGCTTTGGGAGCTGCCTTCAAGATTCCTTGTTACCACTTCACTCAGCCCTGTGCACAGAGATTTCAAGACTCCACAGCCTCAAGACCTGCTGACTTGGGACTTGATTTCCCTGAACATTTAGGATTTCCCTGAACACCAACAGCTGAGTACTTGCAGACTTTCCATTTCACCTGGCTTGATCGACTGCCACTTCAGACCCTTGGAGGTGCAAAGAAAAGTCAGCCCAGGGATTTCGGAAGTTTGTCATGGGCAGACAAACCCTTTTCCAGCTGCTCCATTCTTTTGTGTTCTCAGAAGAGATGGAATCTGGCACAGCTATGAAGCTTCCCTCATTTTTCATACGTCTTCTGAGAGAAGTCAGCTTTAGCCTGAGGCCCTCACAACTGGGAGTGCCAAGATTCTGCAGGAATTGTGCACACATTGTGCCACGGTGACCAGGAATCGCAGTCTTGCAGTAGCCAACACATCAATCCCATCTTACTGCACCCAAAACACAGCACCTTTCACAGCTTAAGGCCCTATCCAAGCACAACACCCTCAGAAAGCACAGTTTTGCTGGCATTTCACCATAAAGTTGCTGCTTCTGATTATCTCACTACAAAGTCTCACTATTTATATTTATCCCCTGAAAAAAGGGAAGTTGATTTATCTTTGCCTAACAAGCGACATATGAAAACTATGGGATTTGTTGTCAGATTTATCAAAACAGCAAATTCCAAATACCAAAGGTGTGATTGTACTGAAGCAGCTGTAATTTAAAAAGAACATAAAAATGTGCACAAGAGCTGTGACTCTCAAGCAGAAAAGATGGCAAGGACAGTGATAAGGGTTTATTTTTAACCTAGTTTAGAACGAACAGAACTGTTGATAACACAGAGACAGCAAGAAGAACAAAGACAGGGAGAATGTTAAGACCTTGCTTTTTACTCTCCTCAGTCCAGAACCTGGGGATATAACATGGGATAGGTTATTCCCTTGGAATACTATTTTCATGTGCAGCCATTGTGAAGGGACTATTCTGGAAGTCAGGGGCAACCTCACTGCAGAGGGAGGTGCCTCCCCATTTCCCCAGCCACCAACAGAGTGGGAGGTGTGGAAACACTGGAGCAGCTTGCAGCCTCTACAGGGCTTTGTGGTGCTGGATAAACAGGGCCTGTTCTCCCTGAGAGGGGCTGAGGATGGGGACAGGCTCTGGAGCATCCCACAAGCACAGCCACGGATGCAGAGAAGGGAGGTTTCCCAGGGACCTGAAGGGTGATTTTCACTCCTGGACTGGAAGTGGTGCTGAAAAGCTGCACAAGACATTGATGCTCTTGCTCAAATGGTTGGTAATTCATGAGTACAAGACATTTTTAAGCCCAGCTCAATCTGTCAATTAAACTCACTCTACAGTTGCTTTTACATCGTCAAAGCAGAATAAAACAGCTGGAAGGTACAAGGGTTTCTGGTGTGAAGCACCTGGGCATTGTGTACCACTGGAACTTATACACTATAACAATTTAGCAATTCACCCAAAATAAAATAATAATTTTCCTTTTTTTAACTCAGCTTGCAAACATTTATGTTTACCAGATGATACATGATGCGTTTTTATAGAAAAATGGAGGAACAAATTCTTTATTTGAGGAAGAGATATTCTTAAAAGAAAGGGAAGTGAAAAGGTTATGGTCCAACATTTTATTGTAAAAATCACTGACCCTCCTCCTGCACGGTATTGTTAAGACGTTGTGATGAAAAAAAATGGGTGCAAAATTTTTCTTCTTATTGTTCATACCCCACATTTCACACCTGATTCTCCTATTTTGCACATTCACTGAGCAAAATGATTCATTACTTTCTGTCCAAGAGGCTCAGCACTGCATTCTTTGAGAGCTTTAAAACAGAAATTTATTTTTCCAAGGCTTGCATGAGACTAGGAAGTATTATGAACTGCATTTTGTTTCTTGCGATAACAGAACAACTAAGCTGAAATTCTTTCTGTGGGTTAATCCACAGCAGTCCTTTGTGCCAGTGCCCAGTGTGGGGGCAAGAGCAAGGAAACTCCTGATAAAAGAATGATCACTTCTATGAAAATATTCTATCAAAAAAGACAGAATGGATTCACAGCTGAGCCACCAACTGGATTCACAGGTAGGGATTTACTGCTCCAGATTTTGAGAGGGAATGTACTTTACTGGTTATAGATGCTCCTGCTCTGTCCCATCAGATTTTACCACCCCCTCCTTTAGGGTCTGTGTTTCACTGGACTCACCCTCTGTTCTTAGCTCTTACCTCTTTTCTTTGCTGCCCTCTCCAACACTGTTCCCCTTCCAGCTAACTTTTTTTAGAACATTTCAGCCTAAGGCCAGCATGTGCCATGGGAAATTCCAGTGTTAACAGTGACAACCCAACATACTTACAAAGTGACCGAAACCCTTTCAATAAAAGCACCACCCAAAGCCTTAACTACAAAATATTTACAAGCTTACCACTATCACAAGTGCTCTGCTGCAGACACACACTAGTTAGGAGAGAATATAAATGCTCATGTGAACAGTAGAAAAGAACACAACACTCACAGATGTGTTATATACGCGTGTTTTTCTCCACGTTATTATCACTTTGTACTCTGTAAACACCATTTTAAATGTTATCTGGTGAATTTTAAAATTCCTGTCTTATTTCTAAGGACTAATTTTAGTTGAATGCAAACTGATGCAAAAGGACACAGTGTACACTTGGAAGCAAAAGCCTTTGTGGGACATACCTCTCTTCCACTGAAACTTCCTTCAGCTGCTGGTGGGGCTTTGTGCCTTCCATTTCTCGGATGCTCACTGCATAGATCTTAGTGGTGTAGTCAATTGCTTTTTCTCTTGCAACATCACTATCATAACCTTAGAAAAATAAAACATAGAATAAAACAAACTGTCCTTGTTTCATAGTGGGAGAGTAGAGAACAAGAAGATCTGCACCAATAAAAGGAAGGAAACAAATCCTACCAAGCTCTCCTTACACTGAAATTTAGCACAGCAAAGCTTCAAGTTAAATGCCCGTGTGAATCTCTGATTCAGGCAAGGAAGACTGAATTAAATCCTCTTTACCTCCATCTTCTTCTGCATCTGTGTCTGACTCTTCACTGTCCACCAGCTTGCTCTCCTGGATGCCCAGGAACTCCCTGGTCCAGATCATGAGGGCGGTGTCGGCGCCGCCGACGGTGAGGAGCACGGAGTCGTTGTGCAGCCACTGCACGTTGGTCACCTGGGCACTGTGCCCCACGTACTTCTTGAACTTGGCGTGCTGGCCCTGCGGCACAGAGAACCCCCAGCTGGCAGCCTGACACCCCAGGAACAGCCTCTTCCTTACTTTTCCTTCCAATCACTGAAATAAATACACTTCTTACCTTCACCGGGTAGGAAAAGAGCTTCACAAACCCGAAATCGTCTCCCGTGGCCAGGAGGGTTCTGTCCTTGGTGAGACTGGCCGCGTTGACAACGGTGACATCGCTGTGCATGGGCCAGATTCCCTCACAGGTGGGACCAAGCACACACGTCCACGTGTCCCATTCAATCTTCTCTATCTGCAAGCAAAATTCCCCCAGAAGAAGGCTTCTTACTTCAAACATACCAAATACACACTAGTTTCATATGCATAGTTCTCTATGTTCGATATTAATTTTTATTTTAATTTTTTAAAATTTTTTTAGTTCTTAAGAAACTGCGCTGGTTCCAGCTTGTTAACACAAACTGTGTATCTTCATCCAAAGGCTTAACACTTGAAACATTCCCGTTTTCCCAAGGCAGAGCATGATTTGGCTACAAATCTCCAAGATTTTCTGAGGTGCTAAACATTGGCAATTTTGTAGCAGAGGTACAGGTCACAAATAATCAGCTTGACGAAAAGCCAGGTCCTGCTGTTTGAAGGTGGTTTTTAGCCTGTATGTGACTGGTTACACAGAAAACAGGTGACTTTGGGAAAGGGGATTATGGCAAATGGCTGCTAATAAATAAACAATAATAAACTTAGAGATACCAGCAGAAACCCGCACATTCTGCCATTTACAAATGCTAGGAAAGACACTGTGGAATGATTAAATAATTCTAATTCTAACCACTGCAGATACAGCATTATAAAAGGAAAAACCACACCATTTGAAGACAATTCTTAAAATTAACTTTCACAATAAAAATAATCCCGTAAACATAATTCATACCTCAGCAATTCTTATAATATGTCTTTTCCCCCTCGGTGCTTCAAAAAATAGTTGTTCTTTGGCACCAGAATTGACTTGCAATAACTTTCCTGGATACAAAAGGAGAGGTTATTACGAATCTTATTAATTATTAGGACTATTAAGAACTTTCTTTTGATTGAGCGAAGAGATTTCTGGGGGTAAATTAAGAAATTCTCCTCCAGAGAGTTATTCATAGCAAAAGGACATAGATGCTTAGAATCACCTGTAAGGGTCCTATACTCTGGTTCAATGAATAAGCAATATTTTAAATACCATCCAATATCCTTAAGAAGCTGCTGTCTCACAGCATATCAGTTTCTGCTGATAGGGAATATTTTGCTTGTGTTTCATCATCACACCAATGGAAGTCAAAAATAAATGCATGTGCTATTAACTTTCCTAATAATTTTACAGGGCAAACAAAAGTGGAACCTTTGTCAGCTCCTGTCCCTTCTGCACTGCCCCTCTGGCAGAGTCAGCTCCACTCCAAGCTGTCCTGGGATGAGAAGTTTGCTGTGGTGTTGCTGTCAGTGGGTCACACCATATTTTGGGACTGGCACACAGCAGGGACAGGGCTCAGGCACAGGTGGTCCCACACAGAATCTCATCTGCTCCGGGAAGGCTCACTGGCATGAGCTCAGTGTGGATCCTGCTGGACTTAATTAGCTGTGACAATCAGGCTCCAGCTTCTTGCAGGGGTTGCCATGCAGAGCTCAGTAAGGAACGAAATTGGATACCAACAAATGTAATTGCACTGAATCCATACAGTGCTCCATGGGGAAAAAGCATTTGCATCAGTGGTTGATCTCAACAACTGGAGGGCAACATTTCCTGATATTCCACTTTATGGGCATTTCCAGTCTGTATCTCTGGCCAGCACTTTACCTCTGGAGTCCCAGTCGATGTGGGTGATGTAGCTGGAGGCACCTTTGCAAATGCCAACTCTTTTGCTGGTAAGGACATTGTAAATATCTACAAAGTTATCATGGGAAGCCACAGCCAGGTACTTTCCTGATTCTGTAAGGAGGAGACACCGAGGTTATTAAAGGGTACATCTTCTAATTCATATTGGTGTGATTTGCACCACTGGAGGGATTTCACCAGTCAGGGGTGGGCCTGTTACAGTGCAGCAGCCAGCCACGTGGAATTGTAAAGTATTGAATACACAGAGCACACAGAAAGCCAGCCTTCCCTCAGAACATTCACCTTTGTCTAGACAAGGGAAACAAAACTCCAAGATAAACACTCCCACCTTAACATCTGCTTGTACCTCGTGAAAACTTTATATCTGAGATCATCTCCTTCCTGTGGTGAAAAGAGACCATGTCCTCCACAGTGTCAGCGTTCACCACCAGAAAGCTGCCGTCGTTCAGGCCGACCGCCAGGGCTTTCCCGTCGGGAGAAAAGGCACAGCAGCGCCCGCCTATGGAAAAACACGGAAATGAGTCTCTCAGGGTTCAAAAACTGGGACTGAGAAAGCCATCAATGAACTGCACTGAAAGGTTTTTACATCGAGTCTATAGTTTTTAAATAGATTTGTTATTTATTAAAACTTCTGTGTTACAGAGGGCTATGATTGATGCTTTGTTAAGTGGGAATGTTCCCTCTGTTTGGAGTGCTCTGGGGTTGACAATGCTGATCTGATCCCCTCTTGAAACAGGTTTATGTGAAAATACCACCTTCCAGCTACATTCTAAACACACCAGTGACAGAAATAAAGCAAAATAAACCCTAAAACACGCACAGAAAGGAAATCCAAATGGAAAATTCAGAGACTCATTAAGGGCAGCGTTAACACTGCCTCAGTATTATTCTTGACCATAGTCTCTCCTACAGCTATCCTCATCCCTCCCCAAATTCACTTCTCCAAAACATTTAACTCTGTTTTCTCCCAGCCAGTTAAGGGTTCCTGTGCTCCAGATCTGTCACTGAAAACGAACAATGTAAAATCTCCTGAAGGATATCAAATGAGCTAATAAGAGTAATTTTGAGAAGGCAGCATTTCAACATAGCTCATCTAATTTTATACAGAGGATAGGGCAGGAAAAGTGTTAATTTTAGAGAAGTTGGTTTAACAGGTAAAGTTCATATTGCCACAGAAGGTTGATTGTGCCCAACATGCAGGAAATTGTACATTTGTCTTTCTAAGGAAATGATTTTACGTCAGCAACAAACATACTGGCCTCAAGTATTCCTAGGAAGGAAAGTGATTCTGAGGTCAACTCGTTCCCCTTGAAATTGGGGGAAAAGAGACTGAAGTTCATTTTATTATTATTCATTACAATAGATTACAGCCCTTCTTCTCCCTTCCCTTTGCTCTGACTTGACACATGCCAAAGACAATTTATTTCCCGCGCTCCCAATTTCTTAATGACTGTGTCCTTTGCCTCCCCAATTAATGCCCGTGATGTGCCCTGAAAGCAAAGAGGGAGCAGTTTCAGGAACAGACGGATCCACGGCTGCCCCAGGGCCTGGGAGAGGCAGAATTACCTTTTTTGAGCTTCCTCACTGCCAGCATGCGGTGCTGCGCCGAGAGCTCCCAGATGCGCAGCGTTTTGTCGTCGCTCACGGTGGCGCACACGGGCAGGAGGGGATGAGCTGCCAAGCCCCACACTTCTCCTTCCATGTGGCCCTGGAGGAGAGCATTCCACACAAGAGAAAAGAACGCACGTGGGGCTGTGCAACATCTTCTAACCCTGCCCCGCCTCATTTCGCAAGCCCCAGGCAACAAAGCCTTCACCATCTCCTCTCTCCAAAGCCTTCCACATTCAAAAGACCTGAACATCATCTCTGTCTCCCCTGACAACTGTCTAAAATATTCTTCCATAGTCCCCCCTCCACTATTACTGGCTGTAATTCCTGTTCTTCCAACACTCTTTTCCAAACTTGAGATGAATAGCAAACAGTTACACCCCAAACACAACTTTATCCAGAAATCCTAATATTGGCTAATCCTCAAAGTTTATGTCCTTTTTTAGATCCTTGTTTGCACAACATACACTACTTCATTTTAACCTTGCCTCAGATTCTCAGTTTTCCAACTTGTTAATCACTCTTCCTGCTTTCTTCCAGCTTTCCTTCAGCTTGCATACAGTTTGCTGGCACTGCATATCGAGGTTAAATAATTTCTTACTGCTCTCAATCTGCATTAGCGAATGAGCTCAATATTTTATAAAACACAACCTCACACATCTTGGTTAGTAAGGCAGTCGTGCAAGCAAGACAAATTTGAAGGATTACTTCATGTGACCAAAATTTACTGAAAAAGGAATACCAAAGAACCAGCATTTTGGTAAAAATACAGGAATTAGTTTGCTATGGAAGATCCATACAGTACCTGAACAAGCAGAGTCATAGGCCCACTTTTATCAATTTCAAGTATTTCTCCATTTTTAGTTCCTACCAGGATGTGCCCATGTCCCAGGCTGATGGCTCGGATGGAGGGGTTGTCTTCTAAAAGTAAACCTGAAGAATGGAAGATTTTTTTTTTTTTACATTTCATATCACTTGCAGTTTACATAGAATTCAAATCTGTTTAAAATCATGAACATGAGATAAAATTGCCTGATCAAACTGCAGGATAATCCATGGATTCCTTACTAATTCAGGAAGGGGAGTTTGTCTGTACTAGTGGCAATATAAAGACTGATATTTTACTGCTTTGACAGTGAAGGGTCTAAGGGGCTCAGGAGTTCCAGCACCTCAGACTAACTGTGATTACAGGCGAATATACCTTCCCAGACTTCCATACTCAGGTCTGGGGAATTTAACAGGTTCTTCCAAATCACAGGGCCCCTGCTCTCACCACAGGGAATGTGGCCAGCCAAGGAAACTGGACTGACTTTGGAACTGCCAAACTCAAGGCTGGGGACATTTCTCCTTAAAATCATTTCACCAATGAAAACAAAGCTCAATGTCATGAAATAGAGGAGGGAATAGCACACAAACTATAAATGGGAACAAGGAATACAAGAAATACATCTTCTATGGACCAAACCAGAAAATTCCAGCACAGAGGAAGTGGTGTGTTGCTGTTGCCTTTGTGTTCTGGTAAGATCTGACACCCAGCACGACCCTTTTACTGCCATTGTACCACCCTCCATGCACACAGTCCTTATTACAACACACTGGGAAACAATACCTTTAGAACTAGCAGAGAGTGCTGCTCTTTTAATAGCATATGTCTTCAGACATCTCTCAAACATATCATCCCAAAGGGCCACAATTCCATCTTTTCCACCCGTTACAAAGCCCTGCACGACCACAGTAGGAGAACACACACAGATGTCAGCACTCATAGGGAGAGATCCAAAAGGACATGTCCAAAGGCACAATCCCCTGCGTTTTATTCTTGTGTCAAACTAAAAACACTGGAGCCTGTACCTACGAGGGAAAAACTCAAGTGGACAAGATTTAGAGCTGCTTTTCTAGGGTTGTAAAGATTTACAACCATATGGAGCACACACTGTTGTAAATAGGAATGCTGGACCAGGACATTTGCCTGCATGTGGAAATAAACAATGGAAAAATGTGTTTTACCCTTAGAAGAGGCAGTAGTTGGCAACAACAGCTTCTCAAGTTATTCCAAATTCAATTGACTTAACAGATGCTTCAACCCGAGTTCTAATAATGCATCAGGGACCAATCCTCTCATTAATTCCCTGGGTAGATTATCTGGGCCAAGTGAATGCAAAAGAGCATAAATAACTAACCAACAAAAATCTAAGTGAAGAGGATGTTCAGTGCCAAGATCAAATAGAAAAATTGATGGGAAAGCTGGGAACAATCAATTAGGGCCAGAAAGGATTGAGCCACGGGGATCTTAATTGA
Organism: Edolisoma coerulescens; assembly: GCA_013397115.1. NCBI lineage: Eukaryota > Metazoa > Chordata > Aves > Passeriformes > Campephagidae > Edolisoma > Edolisoma coerulescens. Next base: position 4,050,292 of record VWZW01005507.1, read on the forward strand.
CCTTGATATATAAAAATGTTAATAGCTAACATTCTTCTCATCCTTTACTTCCACAGTTGAAACCATAACCTCAAAAGGGACATTCCATTATCAACATTATCTTCAAATTGCCAAGGGCAAAACTTTGTCCTAAGCTCATTAATGTGATGCAAATAATATATTTTGCCATAATTTCTTTTGATGAAACTGAAGAAGAATTCTTTTGATATCTGGAAGAGTTGACTCAAAACCCAAAACCTTTGGATACCTAAAGTCTTGACTAAGACACAGTGATAATATTGTTAAAAGATCACGTTTCATATTTTGGAAACTGCTAACGCACAATTATTTTTGGTATCAGGTTGAAGAGGCAATGAATGTTACCTGTTACTCTCCTGCAATTTACACAAACATGAAAATGACACTCCTGAGCAGAGTGAGAAATAAATTCACCATTTTTAGAGGTCAGAAAGCTGCTGGTCAGGCACCAGCACATGGAACAGGGTGCTTACAAATCCAGGTCTATCAAATAACAGAACTCATTCCTATTGACTTTCTGATTTTAATCACAAACTCCTCTAAAATCCATTACTGTAACAAAAATCAAGATAAAGGAAGGTGATAAATACCTTGTCCAGTGCATGCATGGCAAACACAGGTCCATCATGGGCCTTCACTGTCCTCAGCAGCAGGGTCTCCTTCCAGATGTAGATGTCCCCAGTGGCAGCCCCAGAGAACACCAGCTCCTCCACGCGCCCGTACGAGACGCTCATCATCGTCTCCAGCTTCCCCGCACTCCCAAACGTGCCCCGTTTCGAGGTGAAGCCTCCACCTGCAACATCAGCACAAGGCTGTTTCTAGGTGGGATTGTAGCCACAGTGCTGTAAAGGACAAATGTTTGACCCCAAGATCTCCCGTGGCTGCCTAAGGCGCAGGAGATCATGGAAATCCAGAAATCAGTGCACAAAGAAAGTGAACCCAGCAATGACAGCTCCAGAGCAGCTCAGACCAAGTTTTCAGACTGTCTTTCCAAGCAAGAGATAAATTTGGTGAGGAATTGTGCAGAAAGAACTACTGCAATGGCTGGCAGAATGGTCTTTGCCCCTAACAGCTTCTGCCACGCTGCTTCTCTGCAGAGGTGACCACAACCAGAGGATTGGTTTAGTTGTCCCCTGGCACCCTGAGCATTTGGCAGCAGTTTGGCAGAGTAAGTGGCAGGGTTTGCTCCTCCTCTGGTTGCCAGAGAACCAAATCACCACAGCCTTGCTTTGGTTCAGAAAGCAGAAGCAGCCATAAGGCCCATGAACCAATGCTTAGAGACAAAAATACACAATTACAAAACATCATCTGCAGTGGTGGCCTTGTGTCAAGGCACTGTGGGCTTCACAGCTGCCACCACACCGAGTCCCCACTGCAAACCTGAATTCAAAATACACCATTTTTATTGCAAAGAGACTATTCTTGGAGTAAGATGCTGCTTAACACACGTTCCCATCACGGAATTTGGCAAACAGCAATGCAAGCCAATTTAATCACTGCAAAAATAACCTAAAGATAAAAAAAAAAAAGGACAAAAATAATTTTTAATCTGAGAGCACCTGAACCACTTGAATGCCTAAAGTACAGTACAAAGTGTAGGAAGCTCTTAAAATTACCTAATTTTGAGTACTCATGAAATGTGTACACAACTAAAAGTCCTGAAGAATGAAAAATCCAGTTCTGAATAAAAAATACCCTCAATCAGAACCTGATTTTCTGGGAGCCAAGGATGCTTGCTCAGGAGAATTCCTTAATAGTATGACTAGAATTTAAACACAATTAGCTGGAAATTCTTTCCAAGGAGGAAGGAATATTGTGACATTTTCTGACTCAGAGGTGGGTTTTCACTCCTTTAGTATTTTGGTAGCTAGAAAAATGCTTTACAAATAAAACAAATCCTTAAACTGAGAACATGATGTTCCTGTATTAAAAATATTCACAAATTCTCACGTAAATCAAATATAAAATACTCAATACAGTACCTGTCTGCTGCCAAAATTTGATGTGCTTCATCCCAACTGTGACTAGTCTGTCCACATGATGTGGATTACACTTCACTACAAATATTTTATCTTTATGGCCCCTGCAATAAAGGTAGAAATCTTAAAAGCTTGGCAAAAGATGACTTAACATTTCAAACTAATTATATCATTGATATAAATCACTTCCCCATCTAACAAAAAGTACAGAGCCATATTTCTAATCTGCAAGAGTTTAGTCCTGGGAGTTTGCCCCACAGAGCTGGCACGAAGAATTGGAGCATACACCATGTGGAGAGTACAGAAATGGGAATAAAATTCTCCCCCACTGAATTTCAGCTCATTTAAGTCATAACAAAGGAGCAGGCAACAAAGGTCAAGGCAATTAAGAGAAGACATAAAGGTCAACATAAGTATTTAAATGGATAAGAACTCAATAAACATTAAAAGATATTCTGACAGGAAAAATGAGGAAGTGTTTTATATGTGTACTTCAAGATGGAAAATAAAATCACAGATTATAAACTTATAGTGCAGGAAACAGTTCACTCAGCAGCCCATGCACCTCCAGGTTTAGTTCTTGGGTAATTAAAGTTACGCTTGTAGATGTATTTATGGGAATTTACAAGCTTGGGTTTTATCACAGCAAAAAATATTCCCAGGTGTAAAGCATTAATTCCATCTATGTCAGTGTTTTACAACACCCCCAAAGCAGGAACCATGAGCTTTTCAGTATGCATCTGCAGGTTTTGTGCTAGGATTAAGTCACTTTTTCCTGACAGGCTCAGCAGATCTGGAAAATCACGTGGTTCTGGAACTTTTCTCAGGCTCAAGATTTCCTTTTAGTGGATCAGTCTGGATGCAAACCAGTCTTGGCCACTTTTGACATCTGCAGCACATCATCCTGCAGTGCAGAGGTGTTTGATTCCAACTTACTCAACAAGGATTTTAATGAGACTAGACAGGAGGCTGGAGAGCCAGGACAAAGAAACAAGCTGGATAATTTAGCTCTGAAACAATTAAAGCAAATAAATGTGTTCTGAATGTTGCAACAAAAACCTGAGAAGTCATGCTGAAATAAATCAGCCTAGAAAGATTAAGCAAAAAGAACATTCACAAAAAATAAATATAACTGCAGAATAAACATAGTGAGTGTCTGTACATGGTGAATGGACACCTCAGTTTTCAGCTTTATATGGGTCCATGTGGCTGTAAGGAGATGTTCTTTTCTTCTTGTGTGCAAAGGCCACATGAGGGCTTTTGTCTGTCTCTCTCTATCCTCCTGTGCTCACCAGAACAGGGGACTTGCCTTTAGGTGCTGCTAGAATCTAAACAATAGTTTAAACTGCAACATTTTAGAAGATAAATTCATTTTTTCTGCTCTCTGTGAGGACCCTGCATATTTTCAAGATAACAGATTAGCAATAATAGATCCATTGGGTACTTGCAGCATTACATGGTGAAAAGAAACCCGAGTGCTCTGTGTTTTATCTGTCCTGTGAGCACCAGCAGCCAGGTAGTGACACAGCTCACCATTATCTTGTTTTTAAAAGCTTAAAGGTCAGCATAGGAATACATAAAGTATTTCTTTGCTTGCGAGTCAAGCACAATCTGTCTGGGGACAGCAGAACCGGGATTGCACAGCCCAAGAAAATGTCACGTTTTACAACACAGACAGGGCTGTTGCTAAGCAAAGCCTCCAGCACAGATTTTAAACAGGATTTAAAACCTCACTGCCTAATAAACTGGATGTCTGAGATGGGATTGTATAGCTAACAGACTGCAGTACACACACACATGGAGTAAAACACAGATTTCTTCAGTAATGGTACACTGCTAACAGAGACTGCTGCCACCAGAAAATCTCATTTCTTCTGCAACGTGTCACCAGGTAGTAATTAAAGTAAATTACCTTTCACAGGCACTTTTTGGCAGCTATACTAACAATTTCTACTGAGCAATGCTACATTACACAATATGGAATTCTCTCCTTGCCTTTCTGGTACATGCATCCATACTCTCAGGAATTCTGCTCAATCTTAGTGACCAGGGACACATTTGCTTTGTCCAAGGCTGAGACAGAAACCAGGTTCTCAGTTTGATTCTTCTACACTGAACCACTATTGCTGCAATCCAATACTTGAGAAAAAAATAGCAAACATGTAACTTTAATCCAATTCTCTTCCCAGCATTGGTCCCTTCAAGCAATCACAAAGGACTCTTCACTGTCGGGTTATTGGCTGAGCTTTCAGCTGGCAACTGAAAAAGCAAATAGCTCAGAAAAAGCAGCCTCAGAAGAAAGGGAGGATCAGCAGTGCTTGAAAAATATATATATCGAGATCAGAGGGAACTCTTTTTTCTTTTTAGAAAGTGATGGAACCCAGCACATCATCAAATGCATAAAGGAAATGACACCTCTGGTGACTTCTGCCCTGAGCCAGGACATAAAACTGGGAGAAAATATTAAACTTCACTTGGAAAGGCCAAAACAGGCTACGATACCAGTGTGGCTCTCCAACAGAAAGGCTAAGGAACTCCTGACAGAAATAGTTCACAGGAATTCCAAGCACTGGGCTGTGCATCCCCAAGTTTTTAATCTGGGTGTGCTGCTCTGAAACACCATCCTGCTTTCAGAGGGGAGTTCTGCTTTATTTCTTTGTTCATGGGAAAAATGTGGATGATGCTATTCAGAAAAAAAGTAATCAGAGGGGACATTTTAAACTGTGAGTATTCTTACCTGGTTGTTGCCAGCTTTTCTCCCTTTTTCCAGTCCCAGAACACAATGGCATGATTATCATCCAGTCCAACAGATGCCAGACATTTCCCATCAGCTGTACAGAAGCAATACCGAGTGTTAAAGGTGCTAAGGCTTTAGCTGAAAATGTAACAGGCAATGAACACAACAATTACATTGCAAAGTGAATTTCTAATGATGTATTATAAATGAAGCAAAAAAACCCCCAAACTAATAGCTTGAGAGACTGCAGTTGAGATCTTTCCCAAAGGCAGACACAAAACATTCCTATGTGTAAGTACAAGGAAAATAGGGAGAATCAAACAAGGCAATGAAATTCAACTTCATAAAGCTCAAGCACTTGAAATTCACGTTGCATTTTATTTGAAATATTTCTGATCAGATGAATGATGCTTCTTTTCTTTTGCTTAAATGCTGCAGAGAATTATTAGTGTATGAAATGTTCATAGGCAGGGTGATGAAACTATAAATACGATATAAAATTTTAAGGCTAAAAATAACTGCTGGCTATCTTCTCTTTCACTGCAGGAAAGACACAGCAGTACTGATAATGAGAGGAAGGAAAGCCAGAACAGAGTATCATCCATAATTCAACAGCACCCAGGCACCCTTGCCACGTGTATGAAATAATGATAAACACAACCATCTCTAACAAACTTTTAGAGACAAACTTCTGTCCTGAAATTCTAAAAAGTTTATAAAACTAAGCCACAATTACTGCAGTTTATGACAAGACAATTGAACTTTATAGGGTGCAGGAGGAGCTGATCACCTGCTTGGTTTTTTTAAGTGAAGGAAAGTTAAAGCTGGAAGAAGCAGAGCTGGGCAGAGACTGAACAAGAGCACTGATCTGGGAATGTGCTTCTCGTAGAAGTGAATGATGTGAGGGACTCTGGGCTTGGGCATATTTGACTTGAAGAAGAAAAAGAGAATAACTGGTATAAATTATTCCATCAGAACTACTTCAGAATTCATAGGGCTGAATAAGTTCTCACGGACTTCAGTGACTGAGTTCTATTACAAGCAAGCGAAGGAAGGAGAAGGGGAATTTCAGAATGAGGAAAAGAATTCATGGCTGAATGAAACAGGACCAGATGGAAGAAGTAGGCAGGAAGGAATGAAGTTAAAATACAGGACAGGAAACCAAAACTGAGTTTATTAAAAAAAAAAAAAATCCAAACACCACCACAATTTAAACTTCATTCACTTGAAACAAGAGGTTTTATGCACTAATATGGACTATACCCTCCAAACAATATCCCAAGGTATAGATGTTAAATTAGCCACCAGAGGGCACAACCAAACATTGCAGGAATAAAATTGTTGTCTTGGATTCACAGTGTCACGAGAAGGGTCGTACCAGAGGGATGCAGCTTTCAGAAATGGGCAGCAACAGATGTTTCAGAGAGGGAGTCAGGGCTGAGAGAACTAGGGGAATAGAGTCAGCTGCTGCATCAACTACAGCCAGAAAAGTTTGGGAGCTTTGGTTTTCTTTCCTTAAGCTCCGAATAGTGTGACCTGAACCTAATGCTGCAATCTGTTTCTAAGCCAATGCAAACCCCCGACATGGGGCAGCCTCTGATCCTGCAGGGACATGCACATTTGCTCAGCTCTCTGTCCCTGTCTGTGCCAAGAATCCCAACTAAAGCCAGTTAGGAATGCAGTGTGTGCATTATTCTTGGGATCACGTCCTAAAGCAACACTGTAATGTTCAGTGGTTACTACTTTTTAAAAGACATTCAATATTTTTTTACAGGTTTATGCCCACAGAATACTTGGCCAGCTTATTCTTTACAGGTGCATGGGTCCCAATACCCAGACTATTCCTACTTGGACAGGAATTTGCTTGGTGTTAAAAATGCAAACCATAAAGTATTTTCAAATATAGGAACATTTGTTCAATTAAGGATCTTAAGAAGTTTTTTGACATCTATGCACGCAATGTCAGCTAAATCATCCTTATCCATTTTCCCTCCTTCTGGCACTTTATCTTGCAGAGAGTGAGCTTACACACCACAGTGGGTCAGCAATTTCATATTTGAATTCCAGCTCTTGGATGAACACCAGGGCTCCTCTCCTGATAATGGAATATGACCGAGTTGCACGGATTTATTTTTCTGGAAGTCAAACTTCTTTGGTATAGTCTTGTCTTATAAATGTGATCTACATCCTAATGAATTCTTACCACATTTCTGGAGAGCAGAATATGAAATAAGTTATGTTTAATTGAAAAAAAAATCAGATCAAGTAGAGGATAGTTCAGATAAAGTAATTTGTTTTTTTAATAGAAGAAGAGAGAATAAATTTTCAAGCCCTTTTATAAAGACGCTGAAGTATTTAAGTCCCCACCATATGGATGATATTCTTCAGTGCTGCACATAGGAATTATCCCTTAAAAACTCACACAGCTTAGGACAGCCAGCTTGGAAAGACAAGTGGGAGAGACAGCAGACAACTGTCTGTCATATTTACTTCTTCTGTAAACTCACTGAAAAATGTGGCAATTGTTAGCAAATGTGAAGAACTGGACGAGCCCAGAGGTGACATTTCCAACTCATTTATATGCTTTGAGTCACCATCCTGCCTGCTTTAAAATTCTCACACTACCGTGTAGACAGTGACCAGAATTCCAGCTGCACACTTGGTATTATCTATCAGACACCACCAAAATCAATCATTGACTGAGTGACCACAGGCCCACGACTGACGTTACCACACACACAGTTTTTCATCCCAACAGTCTTCCATGTAAAATTTGTACTGGCTGTAATTTTACAGCTCTTTGAACTAGCATTTCATCACAAGGACTGCCTTTTAATTAATCATTTAGATAAACATAGGCTGTGGCTTACCTGAAAAATCCAGTGCACACACTCCTCTCTGGTGCTGGCCTTTGAGCAATGACAAACATTTCAGGGTCTGGGTGTCCCAAACATGGATAGCAGCATCCCTTCCAACCTAGATCACAGGGTTAATTGGGATCTCTGCCCACAGAAGTTGGAAGCACACCAATAACAGTAATTAGCACTATCATAGCTTTAAAACATAACAGAGGTAACCACTTTGTCGTGTGCCCTATTTTATCTTTTCCAAGATTTATTTTCTCTTTCAGAGAAATACCAGTGGATGGTCTCTAAAACTATCACTATTCAGCAGAATATTCATGGTATCATTTATCCTCACGTCTGAATGCATATATATACACTGAATACATCATATTCAGTACCAGGTATCAGGAAAGAGCCCAATACCTTTTATCTGAGCAAGGCTGTTGAAAGCTCCTTCAGTACAAAAATACTGCAACTGAGTAATGAAAGTCCAAAACCTTCTAGGAAGTAGATAAAATACAGCTCCTGAGTTTTACAGCAGGGATTCGAAGTGAATATAAGGTTTTTGAAGGCCACAGCACAAGACTGGCAGCGTTTATGTTATACAGGAACGGTTTCATCATCACCTCCAACAGTTTTGGCAGGGAAATAGGAAACAACACTCAGCTTGCCCGGATTTAGGAGGAAAGACTACATTTAAGGAGAAAGAGAATGCTGTTTTTCCTAATTATATATATAAATATTACTGCTATCACTCTGAACTCCCCACCTGCCCAGTAGCCACATAGTCCTTGACGGGGTGGATGCTGAGGCTGAGGATGTCGTCGTCGTGGCCGAGGTAGAGCCGCTGCGAGTGCTGCTGCCGGTTGTAGACGACGGCCACGGCGGCGATGTGATAAACCACCTCTCCTGCCTGCGTGTAGAACAGGTTGTTCCTGCAGTCGTAGCCCCTGTACCTGCAGCAAACACCAAACACCTCGTGGCTGCCCCAGAACCGCTCGGGAGATCCCTGTTACACATCATTTGTGCGTTAAAGGGAAGGAGTCCTGTGGTGACAGCTTGGGCTCAGAAGTATCACAGAGACTGCTCCCACCAAGAGCAGGAATTCAGGAATCTTCTCAAGGGTTACTTTGCACCCAATTCCTGAATCAGCAGTGATTTCACAAAAAGGCTGTATCATTTACATAGAATTGTGTCCAGGTAAGCTTCACAGGGAATTGGATTGGATTGGATTGGAGCAGAAATCTATCAGGCATTTTAACAAATCACAGCTATCACAAGCAATTAACAGAGAATCTTTGCTCCGGGAAATATCACGGGTAGTGAGCAACAAGTACAAAATGTAATTTCATAAAACTCAACACTGATGTATTATTTATCAGTGTTATAATCTTCCCTTGTTCCTTAACAAAGAGAATCATGGAATGGGCTGGGCTGGAAGGGGCCTTATGGACCATACAGTTCCACCCCCTGCAATAGGCAGAGACATCTTCCACTGGACCTGGTTGCTCAGAGCTCCATCCAGCCTGAAATACAACTGAAAATAGCAAATCTATATCTGATATTCTAAGAATTACCACAGTAATGGGTAGCACCAAAAACTGCTTTGCTTATGCTCTGATATGAATTGTTAGAACACCCCAGCAACGTTAATCAATCAGAAAAAGCAAATCTTATCTGATATTACTCTACCCATGTATAAACTGCAACTTCAAGCTGTCCTCGGGCGCTCGCTCTCTCTTAAGGAAGGGCACAGAATGGTTTTTCTCTTTACTTTGCTGTTTCAGCTGAGGTAGGTCTTCTTTGTAAACCTAAAGAAGAAGTGTTAAAATTAACTGCATCTCTCTGGTTTTCTAAATATTTGTATACGTGAGTGAAAGTGACTTTAAGCACTAAATTTATATATGCTAATGTGATGTTCAGTGGTTCCAATGCAGAGTCAGGCACTATTGTTCCCAGCCTTTAGATGATAATAAATGTTTTCTGGACAATGCATTCCCCTGACCTGAGTGGCCCAGAACAGCAATCTGGAATAGCAGCAGCAGGGTCTATTTTTCTAGAAGATTCCAGGGTCACTTAGTGAAAAGGAATGTAAATGTTGACTGGAAATCTCTAGGTGTTTTTTAATTTTATATGTGCTTCAGTGTTCATGCTCAAAGCTGAGCATGAAGAGCTGATTCTCTCTAGGGATTATGGTGACACACACAGGAACCAAAACCACTCCAGTGATCTGCCAACATGCCCAGCATCCCAAAGTACAATTACAGCTCTATAAATACACAAAATATTTTCCATTTAAACATTTCAGAAATGCCAAAACTCTGTGGAGCCACTAAAGGTGTTTGAAGCATCCTCAGAGCTGTGGCCCCAAACAAAATCTATTACAATGCTGAAGTGTAGCTTTAGTGTTTGTTTTCTGTGCCTCCATTTCTTGGAAGTCTACCTGACTTCCAAGATGCAACACTGGGTTTTTGGAAGAAAGGAAAAGAGAGAAACTAACCCAGTGAAAGGGAATACTTGGGGCATCATGTTCTGATGCATCTTAAAATGTAGAATCCTCTCTGCTGCTTCAGCCGTAACATTAAAAAGAAAAAAAATAAAACAAACCCCAATCCTCAAAATATGATTAATGGTTTTATTTCCCTGGGCCTCTGTCAATTATTTCCTTTAACAAAATGCCAAGTGCGGCTTCTGCTTGGGGCTGTCTCACACTTCCTATATGAGATGCTATTTTAAGTTGCTTCTGGTTTTCCATGCATTAACCTGCCTGGAATATTGCTGTTTAACTGCCTACAACGATATTGTCACTTGTAGTTTTTAAACCCGGACGTCCTTTTTGACACACAGACAGCATGGAGGAGGATGATGACTGATTTGAATACAGATGGAAAATCAGGAGGAGGAGGAGGGAAGGAGGAGGATGGGACCAGCATTCTGGTGAAATTCAGAGTAAAAGAAAGGGGAGGGAGAGAATTTGACAAAATCTCTGTTTCATTTGCCAATCATGATTGATCTCTGTAATAAAGAGGTGAAAGAAGCTGTTGGCAGAAGGACCTATGCAATTTATTGTTGTCTAGAAAGTGAGGTGAAAAGATAAAGGATGCCCTTGGCTAAAGCCTGGAATGGTAGAGGTCAACTTCCCACATTCCAGAAAGCATTCCACGTCAGCCATTAAATCCCTTAAATCAACATGAACCAGCTAATTCTGTGATTTTCCCCCTTAGTACAAGACCCCAGTCCTGCTCTAAGGAACTTCTGACCTTTCCCAATTGCAGCTAGAGGTCACTGGACAAGGGGCCAGGCAATACTCAATTCACAGTGACAACACTCCTGGAATCGGGTTCAAGAGACTTGTAAATAGAACCCGAATCACAGAGTTGTTTGGGTTGGAAGAGACCTTAAAGATCACCTAGTTCCAACCCCCAAAACACTTCTAAATTATTTTCTCCAAACCCTTTCAAATTCTCATCTCCAGCTCAAGGGTTTATGCATATTGGTTGCATAATCAGCTGAATACCACCAAAGTAACTGAGAGCAGTCTGTGAGTCAGCAGTAAACTTCTTCTCTTTGCTGAATAGGGATGGGAACTTGCCAGCTAATTGGCAGTGTGTGTTATTTCACACTCACCTGGCGATCATAGTTGATTTGAGCTTCCTGCTCAATGTCAGAATCCAGCTCTGGCACATCAGATAAATCTGAATCTGATTCCTCACTGTAGGAATCAACACCACCCTCTGCTTTAAAAAAAAAATCAATATACTGAACACACGGAATCACAAGAAAATAGTTAGTGACTTTTTATATAATTTAGACTATGGGCAAAGCAGTATTCAAGAAGTTTCAAAGCTCAAGCAGCTTGTAAAAGTCACGGGGACTGACTGAATGCGTCAGGCTTCATTTCTGTCTCTCCTGTTTCCCTGCCTGGGGCAGGAAGGTGGCAGAGAGAAGCAAAATCACTGAGCAGTTACTGGTACAGTTCCAGCATCAGAGAATTCTGCTTTCTTAACAGGCTCTGTGCAGACACACAGAAACAGCAAATAAAAGCTTCCACTGATCACTCTTTGTGCTTAAAATATGTGCTGTAATGTAGATATTTTACCAAATTGTGCATGTACAGAGTGAATTTTCGCCTTTTTGCTGCAGGGAATCCAGATTTTAGCAACCACCACGACACAGTTTGTATGGCTTTGGTAGGATATTATAAGGATCATAAATAGAACAAGAAGAATATCTGAAGTACAGCTATTGCATTAATATATTTGTTGTGAAATACGTGAGACTGCATTGAAAAATAAAATTTAACAATTAAACACCTGCAGTGTGACTTCTGAATGCAAGTTAGATGGCTAAGCTTGAAAATTTAATTATCCAGTCTCCCTAAAATTCTTCTTTCACACACTTTGAGGAATGTTGCTTATGTATTCCCAAACACAAATATTGCAGGCTGCAGCAGCTTTTAATATGCCCCAAACCAAGGCTTGTCTTTGACAACTCCAATGTCCCCAAAATGCTGAGCATATGCAGTTCCAAAGAACTATAAAATTTTTTTCCTTATTAATTCAATAAAAGCTCTTCCAGCAGTGCTGCATTCTCTGCTGATTAAGTTTAATAAATACTTGAGCAGAAATGATGTTTACCTTGTGGAGAGGCTTCCAGGATGCCATTGGTTATCCCTTCTGGAACAAATCTCCACTGAAAAACAGAGTGATCAGCACCTCCCGTGCTCAAAACCCACTGGAAATCATGGGACCAGCGCACATTGGTGACATGGGCTGAGTGGCCAACATATTTCCTGAATTTAGCTCCTAAAAACAAGAAGAGAACTGTGGGTATGTACAGGAAAAAAAAAAAAATTAACCTTGTATTTAATGAAGTTAGGCTCCTAATAGAAACACACGCTTGTGAAATCTGAAAACCAAAAAATACTCAAATGCCTCATTTGGTATTCTGATACACAAGTAATCATAATATAAAGATAAGTGGCATAAAATAAGATGGACAGTATCTTCAGTTGTCAGAAAAGTACTTCAATCTTGGCAGGAAGTACCAGACACACACAAGGTTTAATTTTCACCTTTCTGGCCACGAGTGCCAGTGGGAACTCGACCTATGTATTACATTTTTCCTAAGAATGCAAATTTTGAAAATACGCTGAGATGTGATATCAAATTAAACACTGAAGCTCACAGAAAGGCAAAAGGCTGTTTGATTTGGATTGTTGGCTTTATGCTTGGTACAGCTCAAATCCTGAGGAAGCAGCCACACATTGTCTGCACTTCTGAAAACAACTACACAGAGAAGGATAAAGTCTGGTCTCTATATCCATTAACACTCACAGGAATTGTGCACACACTGATTTAAATTGCACCCCGGAATGAAAAGCCACCATTAGAAAATACACTGATACAGTGTTGAGGTAAATATTGCATTTTTCAGCCATACAAAACTCCATCTCACCTTTCTTTAGGCACGGAAACCTGAATAATTTCACCAGCCCGAAGTCATCGCCAGTCACCAGCACGGAGCTGTTGTAATTCCCATCCACAGAGTTGACATCTGTAATGTTTGTGTATTTTGGCCAAATTCCGCTCACTTCAGATCCTATCACACAAGTCCACGAGGCCCAGTGAATTCCTTTGATCTCATCTTTGCTCGTTAGATGCTTCCCAGCTGAAAATGTGCAGGTGAATAACCAATTTCATAATCTGCTTTTTCGAAACAGTTTCTTTTCATCATATTTATCTGTGTATTCTAGTTGTGATTAATTTTTAACCTCAATTAAGAAGAGTCAAAATCTTCTTTGAATTACTATAATCTCACATTTGTGGTGTTTGAGGACATCACACATCTGAGGAGTTCTAATGCAGCTGCATTAGAAATAATTAGAACACTAATGAGAATTAGTATGCTAATTGGAATTAGCATGCTAAAAACATACAAAAGTGGAAAAATGTTGTAATTCCAAATCACTTCTACGAAAGAAATGCCTTCAGTGGAAAGTACTGTGAATAGCATGAGTTCCTAGAACACTTTCAGGTGCTAGAAGGTTAATAATACAAATTTTTAAATTATGCTCAGGTGCTAGTAGGTGTTTTTCATCCACATTACCTCAAGTCCCTGAAATGTGACTACTTGATCAGTCAGTCATTCTGCAGTACTTTTTATTGACGAGGCTATTTTAGAGTTGATTGAAGGCTGCCAAACTAGCTCAAAAGAACCCAAAATTTTATTTCTAAACCTCTCTTCTGCAACAGTTTCCTCTAAATAATAGAAAGCATTCTCAAATAAGAGTGAGAATAAGTCAATTAGTTATCAGAGTCATTCCTCCCAACAAGCTTTAACATCGAGAACCTCAGCAATTCGAGCTGACCCAAACAGTTCTCCTATTTTTAGTTACGTTCTTAAAAACAGTCTGATCACTAACAGGAATCATTCATCATTTGAAGGAAGCACAACAGGGACAGAGGGGCTTTGGCAGTTACCTAAGAGCGAGTCAACCTGTAAAAGTTGCTATGAAAAAAATATATCATTTACACAGCAGAGACAGCTTTCCCTTAAAGCTGAGGATATTCAGTGAGTACTGACCTAAAAAACAAGCAGTGAGTATTTCTCTAAGCTCCAGCCAGGAAACTCCACTTGCAGCTGTAATATTTGTATCTTATTTGTGGTGTTTTCTTCAAACCAAACCCAAAATTTAATTGTTCATAACACGAGCCCCTTGTAAACTTACAGGGCATCTTGTAGAAGAGCCTCTCTCCAGCACCATCGTTGGTCTGCAGGAACTTGCTGTCCACAGACCAGTCGATGTGAGTGATGAAACTGGAGGATTTGTTGCATTCCCCGATTTTTTTGTATCGCTGGGCGACGGCGTAGACGTCCACGGGCCCATCGTTGGATCCCACAGCCAGGTAGGAGCCATCCGGGGAGAACTTCATCTCGTGGATCACCTCCTTGCGGTCCTTGATGTGAACCACCTCGGTCATGTCCCTGCAGGAGCCAGAGGTGAGAATGGCAACTGAAAACCCAGGAACTTGCAATCCACCGGTAAGAAGACAAATGCGCTGAATAATTTGTACAACAAAAATCAGATTTCACTTTAAAAATCCCTTTTTTGTGAGTAACTTCCTACTGCTTCCATGGGTTCTAAGCATCTTCTAAAAGCAACAAATAGAAACCTCACTGCCTGTCCACAATGCTTCGTTCTTTTCACCTGCTCTAACGAAGTACTGCTAGCAGCATCCAACCCAAATTTATTTAGATACATTTTGTAAGTATAGCTTTTAAATCCTGACACACAGTACTTTTAAAGTCCTGAAAGGAGAAGCATTCCTAACCCAAGACAGAGATTTCTAGGAGGCATCAGACAAATTAGCAGGGACAAGATTACTGGGAGACAAAGAAGATTAACTTCTTTAGAAAAACAGTAGTCATTGGGAAAGCTTTTAAATTAATATGAATAGCTCATTTAATTTTTGTTAAAGTCAATAAAGCAGAGCATTACAGGGGATTTCCCAGGCTTTTCCCTCCTATCAGCTAGGAGTTCCAAGTATTTTAAGTATATGCTTGGCAAATATATGGTGTAATGGCCAGGAGGGGGTAAACTCTTCCCAGTATCAATTAAAACACCTTTTGTGTTTTGAAATCCCACTGGGGATCTGGCTATTTCACTCTGTGGCAAATTTAATGTTTTACCTGCTTTTGTGTGCCCTCCATAACAGCATTCCAGACAGAAAATGCCTAAGATGCAGCCATGCAAAAAAAGGCTTTCCTCTAACACAAAAAGTAGAATTCAGGTATACCTTGAAAGTACTTAAAAATGTCTTTTGATCACCAATTATTTTGCCTGGTATGTGTATGACAGGAAATAAAGCATGCAGTCAAGGACATCCCTCTCAAAACTATGTTCTCTCTGTTATGCACATTTCTTCTCACCAAATACCTGGATCATTTCAGACTACAGGAAAAGAGCCAAACTTGAAAACCTTAAGTTTTATCAACATTACTACTAAGAGCTAACATTTTGAAATTAAATAAAGCACAGATTTTTCAACTCATTGCTGAACTACCACCTCTTAGAAGTGATACGGATGCATCTGCAATTACTATTTCTTTTTTCTGAAAAAATACCCAGTTGTTTTCCCATCTTACCTTACTCTGAGGACAATGAAGGAGCCGTCCTTCATCCCAAGTGCCAGCTGGGATCCGTCAGGACTGAAGGACACGCTCCGCACGGCCTCTTCCATATTGCAGCGAGCGATCAAGGCATGGTCAGCAAGGCTCCACAACCTGTCCCAAAGGGAAGGGAAAGCAGGAGGGGGCTTTTCCTGACTGCCCAGGATTTGGGTGTCATCAAGAAGAACCTCAAAGGTCTAACTCAGTAAAATCACGTGCACACACCCCTTGTGTTAATATTGTGAAAAGGACTGAGTTTCTTTTAACCTGAACACATCATGTGGTAGAAGAAAACAGAGTGAAGCTCAATTACATCATCATTTGGTGCCACTTCCAGACTTACCTGATAGAATTCCCCAAAATGAGTAAGAAAAAACGCAGCTTCTGTAGACAGGAAGGGTCAATGCAGCTCTGAGTGAAATTTTCACTGAAAGCAACACTCAGGGAACATCAACGTTCCAACCACAGGGAAGATCTTCTTGTCCTAACTCTGAACGAGCTAGGAGACAAAACTGCACGTTGATTCCCTCATTCACAGCAGTGCAGTTAGAAAGAATCAACCAGTAAATTATGTCCTAAGACAAAGGCAAATAATGCCCCTATATTTTTCTGAAGGAATGGAGGGAGCTTCCTAGATCAATACAGGCTGGTTAATCAAATCTCAGTAGTCTGCAAAACTTAGAAATTTAAAGAACAGTTAAAAGAAAGGGAAAGACATGCATAGAAGACCTCTCTCAGGGTAGAGAAATTAAGCCAACAATACCCATTTTGAGGACAGTCATAAATGCAATGTATTGGTAAAATCTCAGGTAAAATATGCAAATTACGAATCAGCAGATGTGATTATGTGCTAAACTGGACAAAAGGACTATTTGCACAAGAACTGTAACATGACACTGGACCAAGTTGTAGAGCAGAGCTGGACAGAAAGGAACGCTCAGGCTGGAGGGGAGATACTACTGAGAGCTGTAGTACAAGCTTTGGAACAGTAACAATTCCTATTTTCACTGAAGACACTGGCACAAAGAGTGTGGGTGCTACTGAGCTCCGCTCTGCACAGGGAGCTGGGAGGCACAGGAGGCTCCAAAGGAGAAAATGTTCTGCTGTTGGCACTAGAATAAACAGTATAAACACAACTTGGATGGAGCCTGAAAAGAAGGTGGAAAATAAACAGATGTGGGATGTTAAAACTGGTTTCAGAGACAAACCAGAAGCAGGATCAAGAATCTTGCAACCTCACAAGGCAGAAGCTGTGAGCCCAACAGAAGGAGGAATGAAGCAGGAAGGCTTCGGAAAGATTTTGAAGGAAACACCGGGATACAATTGTTGCTCCAAAATGTTACTTCCACATAAATCAGTTTGTCCAATACTCTAGAAGCCTAATTGCAATACAGGACAGTCTGTTTAGTAAATGTAATAAATAATTCTCTATGCCTTCAGAGAATGATAATTTTTCCCTGTTCCTGTGGTAAGAGACAGGGAGCAGGCAGCTTTCCTAGCTGAGATGCTTTGCTTTGGAAATTTAAAATGTAAGAAACCTATATTTGGCTAGAGCCTTCTCTCAGCTGGGCTAGGGAAAAATACAGTAACTCCCCTTCTCATTTAGACATCTCAGACACAAGAATATCATCTGACTCACTAAATACTTTTATTTCTAAATCAATTAAGATTTATATTATATACCCACTCTTTGCAAAATAGTGTGATTATCAAATACTAAGAAAAATTACGCAGTGAAGGGCAATACAGGATCATCTCTGTTGATGCAATTTTAGTGTTACAGAAAAACTGTAGGAAAATCCTTTTGCGTACTTTTTTATCTTAATGGAAGCATTTATACATTTCACTGGAATTCCTCACACAAAGCCATAATCTATAAAAAAATCCCACTAGGATTCAAATCCCCCACTCTCTAGTGCCCAAACAGCTCAAAGATGTGTGATGTAGGGCAGTAAAATCCCTACACACTTGAGAGAACAGCATGTCCAAAGGCATCAGCGATATCACAACTGCTCCAACAGTGATAAGAATGATAAGAGCAGCACTAATCAAGGTTTGATGTGCACACAGATCCTGCAGTGCTTCCTGGGGGGGCACGAGCTGGGTCAGGCTCTGAGTCAGCAGCTCCTTCCCCAGCTGGAGGAGCTGAATTACTCTGCTCACCAAGAGATGAGCCCAAGACAAGAAATCCTGTCTTAGTGGGGTTTATTGGCTTGAGGGCAGTGCAATGCTAATCCCAGCTTTGCAGCCCTTCCTCCAGGACTGACCTGCATCCTGACAGGACACTTGTGCCTGTCTGTCACACTGGGCAGGCAAACCCCAGCAGAAGAGACCATTCATGCACTGTACAGAGTGAAAGAAGTAATCCTTCTGTAGGAAGCAGGGAGAAAACAGGACTGTAGAGAATAACTGGCAGTTCTGTTGGTGTCACACTTGGATTTTAATTTGGGTTAGAAAGAGATGAGGGATGGCAGGGATAGGAAACCAGTACAAGTGAAAAGATTGAAAGGGAAGAAAAAAGAAATTCCAGCTAAGCAGCAAGCCTCAAGGCAAAAGTGAATCATAATGTGCAATCTGAAGGAGCATTAATCAGAAGATGGGTGTATGGTAGGAGATGGATTTTTCCCATTGAAATAGGGGCAAAGGGTAAAATCCACATCTATGTTTCCAAAATAAGTTGTCTAGTAGTCCCTAAGAACTGCAAATCTCTTTAGTAACTGCCTGGGGTTGATTTATAAATATGCAATCAAATCATCTGCTTAAGACAAAAAGCAGTGAAATGGGTTTGGAAAAAAACCTGATGGGAGGAGTTAGAAATCAGGACAGCAGAGTCAGGAGAAACCTCCGAGCAGGACGTCAGGGAAAAACCAACCCAGGCCCGTGCTGTGCTGCAAGGGTGGAACCTCCACCAGAGGTAGGACTTGGGAGACTGCCAAAACAAAGCCAGGTCTCCCCAAAATCTCTCCAGTAGCTTTGGGATTCAGGAAAATCTCCATCTCTTTAATCATAGGTAAATAATGAGTTGCACCGGGCAGGGTTCATGCTTAGAGAACACACAGCAGCTCTGTGTATGTGGACTCAGGGAGAATGTGAGCTGGACCTCCAAACTCTACGGTCAAGTCTTACTAAGCACAATAAAATGCCTTTTTCTCCCCAGAGGCTTATCAATTTGCCAAATTTTAAAAGGGACAAGAAAAAGGAACATCCTTCACTTTGTGACAATGTCCACAAATATGTGGACAAAATTTAAAATCTCTGCTACAAAGCCTCATGGCACAAGTGCTACAACTAAACATAGAATCACAGAATATCCTGAGTTGGAAGGGACTCATCAGGATCGAGTCCAGCTCCTGGCTCTGCATAGACAGAGCAACAATCCCACCCTGTGCATCCCTGGGAGTGTTGTCCAAACACTCCCGGAGCTCCGGCAGCCTCGGGGCTGTGACCATTCCCTGGGGAGCCTGCTCAGTGCCCCAGCACGCTCTGGGGGAAGAACCTTTCCCTGATATCCATCCTAAACCTCCTCTGACTCAGCTCCAGCTGTTCCCTTGGGTCTTGTCACTGGCCACAGAGAGAAGTGATCAGTGTCTGCTCCTGTGCTGCCCCTTGTGACACTGGTGCATTTTCATTAATCTCATTTTCCGGCATTTTAACTGAATTAGTTTTAGATCAGATTTCCTAAACACTCAAGGCTGACACAGACACCTTCTGAGTAAAACACCGGACAAAGGTATTTAGGCTTTAGGCTTGTTGCTTGTTATTACCAGAAGAGAAGTACAAGGTGGCCACTCTCCTTTTAGATCACTTGTACACAGCAGGAATAAATCAGTGCTTCAAGCAGAACATATAAATCCAGCACATTTTGAACACAAATTCTGATTACTTTTACATGATGTGTGGCACCCAAATGAAAACTGAAGAGAAAAAGCAAAGCTGCTAAGAACACGGGGGGCGGAAATCTTGTCTTAATAGAGTCTTAACATGAGGCCACCAGCAAGTCAATCCATCACAAAGGAACGTGCACGTGAAGCACTAAAATCCCCAAACCAGATCCCGCCTTACCGCACGGATCGATCATCGCTGCCGGTGACCGCCAAAGGCTTCTTGGGATGCACGGCCAGGGCCCAGAGCTCCCCCTCACAGTGGCCCTGCATGATCAGCATGGGCTTGTCCCTCTCCCTCACGAGCACCTCGAAGATCTCGCTGTCCTGCGTCCCCGCCAGGAGTCTGTCGGCCTTCCAGCACACGCTGCGGATGGACAGGCCTGGGGGGCACAGCGGGAGCTGCCCTTAGCGCCAGCCGTGCCAGGGCACGGCGCAGCCAACACCGCTGAGAGCTCCAGAGGTCACTCCCAGCCGGCACGTTGGGCACAGGGGTCACACAGAACAGCCCGGCTGGTTCAAAACTCAGACAGTTCTGTCAGATTTTCTCTATTTGACACACAAAGAGAAAGCTCAATCCTGGGAAAACATGCTTCCTGCACACCTTGGGAATTTAAAAACCAGCTCCATTTCACAGGATTTAAAGATCTAAATTTTATATTAGCCATGGGGTTGCTGTGACTGAAGCTGGTTTATTCCTTTTTTCAGTACTTTACTTTTTTGCACATTCAAATAAAATTTTAATGGTGAATTTAAATGGTTTGTGCCCATGTCATCACCCTTATCCGCTTTAATCAAAATGGATTTTTAAAACAAAAAATAAAAAAAGAAAAGGCATCCAGCTTCCCAAAACCCAAACCAACAGAATTTTGCTTTGTATACCTTTTAGAGAGCTTGATCTCATTCCACAAATCTGATCCTAGCTTTGGAGCTGGAATTTTACTGACCACAAGCTTAAAAACACCCTCGCAGCAGGCTGAGCAATTTGGTAGCACTCCCTGGTCAACTGCTTGCAGGGTTTGTATTTTCTGTTCCAGTACATGAAAAAACAGTTTGGATAATGGGTCTAGATGCTGTGAGATGTGAATGAATAAAAAAACCCATTTGTCATGTAGTCAAGGTCACCCACATCATCATTTTCACATATTTTTTGGAACCAAATACATAATGCAGTGAACTACTGGTCACATAAATAAAACATTCTCATCTCCTGAGAAGGTTAAATTAATCTTCATTTGTTTTCTTGTCCACTTCCAGCAGCTTTTAATTTTTATAATGCCATTTTATGGCTTAGCTGAATTCATACTGAAGTTCTGACTGACATCTTCTTGATAGACACCTATGACCACACAAGGAATGGAATTCAGACTGGAATTCAGTGGAAGATGGACATTGTTACCTTTTGGAATACAAAGCACACCTATGGATGTGAGAAAGGCAATGTTCTCTGGGAACATACTGCACATGAACAAAGATTATCTGCTGTCAGGGTTTGTTTGACAGCCAATGCCTTTGCATGCTTTGGAAAAATAACTGGAAAGAAGGGACAGAAGGTCCCAGGTAAGCATTAAGGCTCCACCACTGCTCGAGGCTACAGATGTGCTTAAATTAATCAGTGCCAATGACAACTGAAAATGAAGCCCACTTCCAGAGGTTGGGAGTAGCCTCCAGGGCAGTCTTCACTTGCCCAGATCTTTGCTTTTTGGTTATTTGTTGCTACTGTTTTCTAGAAATGCATGTCAAACATTATGATTCAGGCTGCAAAAAACTACATAAGCCAGGAGTGCAGAGCACAGGGACTGCTGCTTGGGTGTCTTGGACAACTTTTTGAGGGCTAAATTCCATGAGTGAACACTGCACCCTTGATAAAGCATGCATGGTGATCTATGAGATTGTAAGTGTGATGACTGAGCTCACAGGAAGCAGGATTAGAGTCAACAAATGTAACTATCACCAATTTAATAACATTCTCTCTAACAAATCTGCCAAGTGCTACCATTCCAAATGCATGAGTGGAGTGTTCAGATGGTCAGCATCTCTGAGTAGCAGGTTCCAGAAATCTCAATTAGTTAAATTAATTGCAAGTAATTAATTAATTAAGGGTTGGCTGACTTCATTCTCCCATCTTAAGGTGTTTAATTAGTTCTCACTTACCTTCTTGCATTTGCATGGTGGGGAGCAGTGATTGCATCCCTGTGTTTATACCATGAAACATGGAACACTCCACAGGTTACAGAATTGTCAGAGAGGGAAGGGAACACAGATCCAAAAACAAATGCAGTCATTAAGTAAAAAAATCAGCAGTATGCAGAGACATTTATGCTTCACATTAAATGCTGTCACAATCCATTATCCAGCTGTGTGAAAAACCATTAAAGGAATAGCTCATTACCTTTGTATCCTTGTTCAGTCTCCCTGAGATCAATTTTAGTAATTGGTTTGAACTCGGTGTCCCACAACCGAATGCAGCCATCTCTCCCTCCAGTGGCAAAGCCTTCCTCACAAGCATACATACTAAAAATTCCAGCCTGTCAACCAACAGCATCCCAAGTTTTAAAGGTCTTTACAACCAATTTAAACACACAAAGCAAAGTTTTCAAACAGACTCTTGTTAAAGGCCAGAAACTGCTGGGCACAGAAGTGTTGCCCATCCAGAAAGCAAACCAGCAAACACAGCTTTTATTTCAAGTGCCCCACTTGAGTGGTTTATGCACAAACCTTTGTGCAAATAGCAGTGATACAGCCTATCTGCAGAACTTCAAATTTGGGGTTGTTAATATTATGACAAGGACAACTGAATAACTAATGGAGCACTTAAAATAAAGAGTTACCCGTGATAAACAAAACCAAGCAAACAAGCAATGCAAATATTCTTACAGGAGCAGAGGTGACTGAGACATTCTTGCATTAATTCAGTTCAGACATCGTTTGGAATCTGACAGGAACTGAAAGAGTGTCAATTCATTCTCTTTGTTGAAACCAGGTTTTTATTACAGTTTGAATTTCTCCTTTGTTTTGAAAATGCCTCATGATTAATGACTGTGCTGAACTACCGCGGAATAGCTCAAGGAATGCCTGCTGAGTCAGTATTTTATCAGGAAAACCTTGGTTAAGAGATAGGCTGAACTGCGTGGAGATAATAAATACAATGGAGAGAAGACCTCCATTTTCAAAGTGGCCTTGTGCAATGTCTTAATAAATTAACATTTCTAATTATTAATTACATAGAGATTAGAAATTGGGCAAGAGATTGCATATTAGCCACGGCAAACTCCATAATTTATCACATTATATACAGAGTGATTGTATTTAATCATTCTAATGAATCTAAATAAATTTCTGCAAAGAGAATTCTGCTAATATACTACAGGAGGTTACTGCTTGCCAAAGGCATTCCTGTGCTATTGCAGCTGCAGTTTCACAGTAGTTCCTCAGGTAAGACGTCCCACTGACTCCAGTCTCTCTGCTTTCATAAATTAGGGATTACTTCTACAAATAACCAGCACTCTGGTAAACACTTTGATCTCCCTTGAATCCTAATGAACTGTCACCATAACCAGTTTGGGGAGGTCAGGAAAAAAACGTTATTTTTGCAGTGCTCTTCCTAGAACAAAACTATAGTGACAAGTGTTAGGTGTCATATCACTCTTCTAAAGAAAATTGTCTTGCTCCAAAAACCCCACACCAGAATGCCATTACACATAGTCATAGTCCAAATAGGAGCAGTTCTCAAATACATTTGAAATAAGACAAGGAAGTCCTACTGTGTCTTTATTGTAGCAACAACAGAGACAATTACATTAGAGTGGTTAGAAATCTAACACAATCCTGTACGTCCCCCTTTCACTCTGTAATTATGAGAGCTCCAGACTCGGGGTGGTGGTTTGTGGGTGTGTGTTATGAAGGCAATTGGAGTAAACTGTCTCTGGAGTACAGCTGGAACACAAACTCACAGATCCAACAGGTTTGCTCCACGCTGAAGCTCTTCTGAAGAGTCAGACTCCACTGTTGGGAATTTTAGTGGTAAAATTCTATTTAAGCCCAGATAATCTGCTTACCAATTATTTTTAAGCAAACCAATAATAACCAAAGCTACTCAATCTGCGAAACTTTAGAGACTTCACTTGACGTTTGGTTTATTTGGTTAGATGGAGGCTATAAATATCAGCAGTTCTGGCACTATCAGCTCAGCACCTGTTGGCAACACATCAACAAGTACAACACTGCATCTAAGTTCTTAATTGCTGAACAGCCTCAGACATCCTTCTGACCCGAAACAGAAGGAAATCTTTGTAGCTAAGCCTTCAGGAAGTTTTCCAATTCAATGAACAGTTCCTTATCAAACAGACATGAAAACACCACTTACGCTGTGTGCTCCTTGAATTGTGCGGACCAAGTTGAGCCCTTTCCAAACATAGATGTCTCCATTTAAAGCCCCAGAGTAGGTGATGTCTTCTTTAGCACAGGCTAAACACAGGATTGTTTGAAGATCTCCTGTTTTACCAAATATTCCTCTCTTTGCTGTCAGGGCATTTCCACACAATGTCCAAAACTGTGAAATGTAAATGGCAGATAAGGAGAAGTCTCTGCAGAATTTCTGGTTTTTCACATTAGTGTGCAGATCTCAGACATGCATCCTGACAGAGCAGTGTCTGGGCAGGCACTGAAGTGATTCCTTCAGTGCAATCAGAACATCCACTACTCCAAAGCCTGCCCACTGACCAAGGAAAGATCCAGGCAAATGTAGTACATCTAAACCCAAACCAAATGATCAATCTGCTTGAGGGGGTGAGGCTCAATGCTGCCTCACTATCGTCACACTGCCCCTTCTCATTCTCTCGCTGTCCTTTATCAGGTTTTGCTGGGAAACGCTGTCCAGACAAGTGCATGTTTTTAAACCCAAGAAAATCCCATTTTTCTTGTCTGCAAAACACAGCTACAGCACTGAAGCGATAAAATACTTTATCTTACACAACCTGCGTGCTGGAGGAGACATTTCTGCCCTTCTCCAGTGCACTGAAAGAGTTCTGTCCCTCAAATATAGTTACAGCTACTGAGAAACCATCTGTTCCACGGGGACTGCAAACGCTCGTACGTGAGACAACTCCCTGACTCCCAGAGTAACAGGTTCCCAAGTGTGGAATGGGGACTTGCTCAGCTGCCACACAGAAGTCATTAACATTCTGCAAAGATTGACTGGGGAGGAGAAAAAGAGTGAAGAAAACAGAAAGTTTGTCTCAGAAGGTTGTCTTTGGAGGAGAGCTAGAAACACCAGATGATTTGTTTTTTGAATAAGAGAGCTTTTTTTTTATTTAAATAAACATCATTTATCAAGCAGAGAGGACAGTTTGTGTACTCAGCTCCCCCTCAAGGACCAGACCTTCTGGGGAAGGCAGAATAAAGGGAGTATCAATGAGAGACGTGCAAGAGAATTGCTGAAATCTCCAGTCCTGTCAGCACCAGGACGTTCTGGACATGTGCAGATAGAGAACTGCAAATCTCTGGGGTGCAGCACAGCACAGTCTGTCAGGGGAGCTCTCCCTGCTCTTCCATCTGATGGACACTGGACAGACACTGGCAGAGACTGGACAGGAACAATGATGTGTCTGACATGGATTTATCACGTCCATCTATTCCCACCTCTTTTGCCTACAGCCAAATTTTTATGTATTTTTCAAAAATACTTTATTCCAGAAAATCCTTGGATCAAGGTTTTTTATTTCAGCTCCTTCTCTATTGTTAATTCAATTAAATTTTCCCTTTGTCTCTTAACATCAGCCAATTTAGAAGGCAGAGGGAATACTGCCCCCAGGGCTCTCATTCCATGAGTAAAACCTAAACTCTCCTCCCTTCTGGCCAGCTGAGGAAGGGGGGGAGAGCAGGCAGCAGTGTTAGAAGGGTGAAGAGAGGATCCTGAGCTCAGTGTGAGATTCCTTAGCTCCTGGGCTTTACCTCAGCTTCTAATCCCTGCTCAGCCAAATGAGCCAGCAGAACTGGATTGCTAAAGGAATAAACAGCACAATTCCCAAGCATTAGTCCCAATTCCCACAGTGATACTATTCCTTTGAGCTGTTATTATCACATTCCCACCACTCTGTACTGAACAGCAAGTTCAGGCCGCTGCTGGAGCACCACTGGGGAACACGGAGTCATTTCCCCTCCATGTTGCTTTCCTATTTTTTGGCATTCCTTTATCTCTGTGTATTTGCAGTGCCTGGTATTCTCTGTGTTCAGGGTGATTATGGCCGTTTTAAACAGAAGACAGGTGCCAAACAAAGACAGGTTTTGGAAAACAGCTTGCAGAACACAACAGATGGTATCGCTGCTGCCAAAACCACCCACAGTTGAAAGCAGTGGTGGTTTAAGGGCATGAGCTTCTCAGGAACCAGAACTAGAGATATTAACTGGTTTTCTAAACTTCTAGTTAAAGCTCTTCCCACCCCAGTCATGTGAAATAATTGCCATCTGTTAGGAATGTTTTTGAGGAGACAGGAGAAAAATAGAAACCTGAAGGGGATATTGGCAAACAAGGATTTGTTTCTAAGCTTTCCACGGGCATGAGAATGTTTTATCCTAAGCATCTAATGTATATTAGGTTTATATTTAAAACACTTCCATAAAGGGTGACTCAGGGGGAGCAGATAGTGGGGCACCAGAGTTTTCTGTCTGCAGGCCCTGCACACTTCTCAGTGGTGTTCCACGAGAAGCCCAAGAGCAGAACACTCTGTTCACACTTTGTATCTTTGTTCCTCCTACAGCTGCTCAGTGACCCTTTGTGATGCTGGATGAGGGAAACCCCTAAAGGCTGAGACCATTAGGGTGGAATGGAGAGGGCAGAAGACCCAAAATTGTAAGTATATAATGATGAAAATTACACCAAAGTATCTTCCTGACTTTCTTGTTTAGGGATTCTGCAGCTCAGGCACTGCTGAACGTCTGAACTGGCTTCAAACAAAACATTTTGCAAAATGTTCATAGTGTAAAGAAAGAAAAATAGAAACTGTCCTATATTTCAAGTCCTCACCAGGTAAGAACACAGGTTTTTTTTGTGCAAGTACTTTTTCCAAGTAAACAATGAAAGCTCTTTACCTTTATGTGTTTTACTCCGCAGCTGACAATTCTGTTTGGCTGATATTGATCCCAGGAAATATCGAATATCTGTTAAGAAATACATTAAGTTGATATTTTAACCTATACAGCAATGGCATCTAGGTTCAGCTTGCTTCTACCAGTGCTTAGGCATAATTTCTGTTGGAACATAGTATTAAAAGTGAAAGAACACTCTTCAGGTAAATTTGGAACTCTATTCAAAGACCAAGGCAAGCATGGAGGGTTCCCCGCATAGTTCTGTCAACACACTTCATCCCTGACTCCACACTGCCAATCCATTCCCACTCCAAGATGTTATTGAATAAACAATATTTACATAGGCATTCTTTCCCACTCCCTCTTCTGTGCAAAAGCTCCTTTTTCTGGGTGGGAAAGTCTACTGGGACTAAGATTTTACTACTTCTTGCCTGTCCTGGAGAATTCTGCTAATTCAGAACCTGATCTTGTACCTACTGAGGTCAGAAGCAAAACTTCCATACATGTAAAACTAGGAAGTGAATCAGTTCTGAAAGAGAAATTTGAATAAGGACTAAGATGCTTTTGTGTTGGGAACACTGCAATGTATTTTAATGTATGCATCCATGTGCTCAAATATGTCAGGGAGGTATTTTGCTTATGCTAAACCTGGTACAACATTTCCTAATCCCGAATAACATTCTAAATTCAAACCTGGTCAGTTGTCATCGTTATTTAAGTTACGATCCTTTACCTGAAGCTAACAGATATGCAAAAAATATTTATCTCAATTAAGTTTCTTCTACAGGTAACTGTCTTAAGGAAAACTGAACGGGATATAATTAAATTTGCCCTCAGAATAAACTGTCTTTTTGACACACTCAGAAATAAGAAGATCTTTGGCCATGGAGCTCCCATTTCACATCTCATACGAAGACCTACAGATCACCCTACTCAGTGTGTAGGTACAACATATTTCCTCCCTAGGCTTACTAACAGTGCCTTGTGCTAGGTCTGGCACAATGAGAAGGAATAAATACTTTGTCCAGTATTTTAAAAGCCAGGTAGAATGACCAAAATTACCTTTGCATTAACCTAATACAAACAAAAATTATTTTTAAAACACCTGTGCAGCTCCCAGACAAAATCCAGGAATGCTTCCACACAATTACCCTGTCAGAATGGCCTGTAGCTGTCGCCAGGAGCTTTCCCCTCTTCCAGTCCCAAATACACACTGTGTTCTTGGCATCCAGTCCCACAGAAGCCAAACGCTGAGGAAAAACAACAACAATCCAGTTAACAGGAAATCAACCCCAAATCACTTTGCTGTAGCTCCCAGGATTATGTGCACAAATGGATTTTCCCACATGTGACCTGGGTTTGAACCACATTGCAAAGGCAAAGACATTCACACTCAACATTTACTCACTGGAGAGAGCACTGAAATGTCTCATCTTCTCTAAAAGGTCAGGTTACTGATTTCAGGCTACCAATGTCCCAAGTGAAATTCTTACCCTGAAATACCTGAGGTGCTTGTTTCAGGTGCACACCTCTCTGCATTTTGATTTATTAATCTGATAATAAAAGTGAAAGGGAAATAAAAGCTTTCACTATTCCCAGCTACTGCTTTGTTCCTTATGCTCATTTTGTTGAGCTTTAGAACCAGAACTGGATGTACTTTCAATAATTGCCTTTTACATAGCGTAGTGTATCAAATCACCAGTTAAAATAACTAAAATAACTGATTAATAACTAAGCTACATTCAAGTTTTATTGGTGATCAATTAAAAGAACTTCATTTTAATACTTTTCAATCTCAGTAATGCAAGAAGTAAAAAGAACAGAATAAAATGGAGGGGAAAAATCTAGAAGGGAAAAAGCAGAGTGCATCCATCTCTGACATACCCAGAAGATCAGCAATTACTGGGGAAGCTGTAGGTCTTTTCCCTTCCAGTGACTGTCCTAATTTTGTCCAACTTTAAATGAATTCCATAAAAAATGGGCTCAAAGTTTCAGTAAGCAAATTGTTTAAAATCTGGAGCTGTCCGCGATAACACAAAAGGACTGAGCCAGCAAAGAAAACGAGTGTCATTACCAGAGACTCCTCTAAAATGCTGTATTAGAAAAAACATTAAATGCAATAAAGCTCTCAACAACTGTATAACAGAGAGAGGAAATAACTGTTCAGAGAAGAACAGAAGGCTCCAGTTTTCATTCTGTGGCAATAATTCAGAGAGCAGGTACTCAAGGCCTTCTCATCCCATTCCTGGGTGTAAATTCACAGTGCACATCTTCCCTCTTGGGAGAGCCCCTCAACAGCCTCCACATGAAATGCAGTAGGTTCACACACCCTCTGCTGTCTGAACAGTTACAGTTTCTTGATTTAGAGGAATGAAAAAAATGTTTTGGGACTCAGGTTTAATGGGAGCTGACAGCAGGCATTATCCCGATGCAACACCTGCCTAGTGAATAATGCAGAACTCAGCCACTGTCCCACCAGAAAATGCACTAAGCAATGTGGTATTAATGAAAACAACAACAAAACAAAAACCCTCCAAAAGACCCAGCTCAACACCCCTAAGCACCACCACCAGAAAAAACTATTTACAGACTTATACCACAAATTCCTCTGAGTCCAGTCTCCTTCCACTGGAGTAAAAATACAGAGAGAAGAAATGAGCTGTTCCTAGAGGAACAGAAGGTTTTCATGGGGCAATCTGGATATGTTCTCACATATTGTTGGGAGGAACAAGGTTCCCTTGGAGGGTTCACCCTATGGGGGGGGGGCAGAACTCTGTCAATGGGCTCTGAGTCATAACAGAGTTGTGAAGGGAGAGTTAAAGAAGTTTGTACAGTGGAACAAAGAAATAAAACTACAGTTTTTGCAGGATTTAACAATGTTTTCCCTTAAGAAACATAACCCTCTTTCAGTTAGAAGTCACAACGTAAAAGGATTTCTGTGCTTTAACATTACTCAAAATGTCAATACAACTTGGGATGCTGGAGCTGGTCAGGGTCAGTGTCACATCACTCCTAGCCGCAGGGCCACTGAGAAACTCCACTGGCCCAGTGGCACTGAGGACACAGAAGAATCACACATGGGAGCCCTGCACCCATCAGCAGGCCTACAGTGGGAAACACGAAATCAGACCTTTGGTACTGGGAATGGGACCTATTTTATATGTGGAGACAATGCCTATAAATGGCTCCCTAAAGGTTCCTGTTTCCAAGCACTATTAATACCTCCCCTCAGGGTCCTCTGGCAACAACCACGAGGAAGAGTTAGGGCCAAGAGAACATTTTCCATCCAGGGAGTGCAGGACAATCTGTAATTACACTCCTTTGATTTTGGAAAGCAATTTAATTCAATGTTACAGTTGTTGCAACACTTTGTGCTGGAAAATGAAGTATTGAGACTTGTCTAAAAGAGACAGTCTCAAGTGAAGGGGGGACGTGACAGACAACATGGAGAACAGAAATGTTCCGCTCCCTTGAAATTGCAAAACAGAGTGTAACGACTAACTAGCCAAGTAGATAAAAGAATATAAAAGACACACAGGATACTAAAGGTAGCTGGAACCAGTGGATAAACAGAAAATGAGGAACCTGAGTGGGTTTTGTGGCAGTTATGTAATGAGAAACACCAGCACACACCCTAAGAGAAGTTCAAGGCAAGGTCATTACAATATTGGTGACTCTCAGTGAGTACAACCACCAGAGACCCCTTTAGACAAACCTCTAGGACCACAAAAGGATCTCCAGTAAGGGGCACAGGCATGGAAATTAGTTCTAGGGAAAGTGGTGTTTATGTATTAGCTGGGAAATACATTGTAATATGTCTGATCAGGATGGCATAAATGACCTGTTGTCAAGTTTCACAACACACATTTGATTACAGAAAAAAATCACTCCTCCAACTGTGTCCAGTGCTGGAATAAGGAATGGCTGCTTTCTAAAACTTCAAATTGTGTTAGGAAGTTTATTCCCTAGCTGACTTTGGTATCAGCAGTGAAAGCACTATGGGAAAATAAGAAGTATTTTATATTTTCTTTTAACATAGGCCTGCTAAGGAAGGTCTCCTGCTGGTAGAAAAGCGATAAATGCTGAATTTCCTTTTTGGTTGAAACACACTTTTAGTTCTCCTGGAAGGGAATTTGACAGAATTCTATTCAGAGAATTCACAGAACTACCGGAAGAAAGTATCAGCCACATTTAGGCACATAATTAAACAATTATTTAAAAATCTACACAGATTTGGAAGATCTGGCTACAGAAGCCTAGTGCTGCATTTCTAAATTTTTCATTAGGTGTGTATGAATTATGGCAGTGCCCTTCCCACTCCAGTAAAAAATATTTTTCGAAAACACATAAAAAGGGTTAATCTGAAATAACTCAGAGCAGAAATTGAACTGTGTAGTATTGATAAAACACTTCAGTATGAGGCATCTGCCTTTGTAGGTAATTCTGTGAAGGGGAGATGTTAGTACTTTTAAGGAGAAACTCCAGTTAACTCCTGATTGAAGACATTTTTAATAACAGGCAAAATGACAGCTCCTCATTAAATATTTGAACAAAGTGCAGCTTCCCTCCTGCCAAATGGCAGCTCCTGCTCAGACAGAAAAAGCCCAAACTAAAATACATATTTTTAAATAGCAACACTTCTGCAAGAAATTCAGCTCCCATCAGGACTGTATTAATCACAGGTAACACGAAGTAGGAAATTTACTCTGACTCTACTTGTCTCCAAAAGCTGGACCGAAGGCACATAAAATAAAGGAAGCATTCAAGCTCTCCCTGTGTATTGATAATCTCCATTTATTAGAAATGGTAACAAATGCTGTGCACACCGATCTGCATTCCCCACCCTGTGGAACACGATGCCAGGGGAAGCACTGCAGGAACGACTGCGCTGTCTCCGTGCAGGGTCAGCTCAAGTCTGGCCAGGAGGAATATTTCCCCACTAATTCATCCAAAAGGAACAGAAATCCCAGAGTTTCTGGTTCAACAAGAGTGAATTCACTAGGCTCAGAGAGAGGGGGGGTGGCCCTGTTTGAGACCTGCACGTGGAGCAGCACTCGCACAGGAACGCACAAGGAGCCGAGATGAATCCATGGAGATCCTCTCTGGGAATGCAGCAGAGTCACCTGGGCTTTGCTTACTTTTACTGAGGAAGTGGACAGCTGGCAGAGTTAGCAGTGAAAAGAATACAGCTCTTATTGCATCTACACCATACCTGATTGTTGCATTCATCTGTGTTGTGAGGCTGAAACACAAATCTACCCTGGCTTTTAACAGCCTTTGGATATAAAAGAAGGAAGGCTTTGCACGGGGAGGTGCAAGCAGTGTCTGCACAGCCTGTTTTGCCCTGTCACAGACACCACCTCCCTTGGGAATGCTGACTAAACCAGAACTGCCAGCAGCTCTGAGTTCCAAATACTCACAGACTTCCTACCATGCCCTTTAATTCTGGCTCAGCATAGCAGCTTCTCCTGCAAAGCCAGGAAGAGCAGCAAAAAGCCAAGATGCATTATCCACATTCACGTTCTCCAGCACTGGTTGTTCTGCAGATGTAAAAGTGTTCGACGCAAATTTTTATTTCCAGAATAAACTGCAACTTCTCAAGCATTTCCGGAGAGGGAATTGTCACTGTTCTGCAAGGTCAGCCTGGCAGTGAGTTTGGGTTTAAATTACAGCAAGCACCCAGCAGGATCTTCAGGAAGGCCTCCACCTCAAACATCCTCTGGGCTCATGAGTCTTCATTCCCATGAGGTGCTTAAATAGCTTTAAAAAAAGTTTAACCACCAGTCTAATGAAGTTAAAAATGAGGGGGAAAATGAAAAGCATTTGTTTCTGAATGAACAGTATCTTAAAAAAATATTACACCATCAGAAATTTTGTTCTGTTGATCTGAGGGTTTTCTTATCTGAGGTTTTTGGTATCAGCTAATCTAAGCATTTCTAAAAATACTTCAGCAAGTATTACATCAGGAAACTCATCAGGACAAAATTGTCATCAATAATGACAAAACTGCACAGCCAGATATTTATTTATAAAGCTCTGTGAAACATTTCTCAGGTATATGTGAATTTTAGGTCTAGTTACCTCCTACTTCATTCAAAACTGAAAGCTTTTAACACTGACAGGGAGAAAAAAAATCATTGTGTTTAGCTGGGAACAGCCCACCATTTAGTTATATTTTAAATTTTGTCTCAAGATATCATCTAGACTAATCACATTGTACAAAGCCACACTGTGTGTCCTAATGCCATTATTCAATTAAATTGCCTGTGCACCCCAGCCAAGGAGACTCTCCCACCAGTGAGATAAGTGCAGTTCTTCTGCCAGAAAAGCTGCAGGGTTGTGAGGGCTTTGCCAAGAACTGATTTCTTTGGACAGCAGGTGACAAGTATGTGGTCAAGCCATTGCAGTTAAGCCACAGAGGGGCATTTCTGCTCTGGATACCTGCCCAATACCTGATGCCTCCACTCCACTCAGATGCCAAGCTGTGATTTCATCCCAAAAGCACCTTCTGTGCAAGAGCTGCATTTGCAGTCCTTCTACTGCAATTACAATTACGATACAAACCTAGGCCTTGAACTGTAATCACAATTCAATTGGAACAGCAGTTCCAGCACTGCAGCTACTGAAACACAAAACACTGAACGTGCATCTCTCCGAGAAGCAGAAATCCAGCTCAGTTCAGAAGCCAGAGGAGGAGCTGTACTGACCTGGCCGTCCGAGTCGAAGGCCAGGCAGGCGACTCCGTGCGTGTGCGCATCCTTCAGCACAGACACGGTCTGCACACGGTAGGAATCCCAGATGCAAATGTAGGGGTCCTTCCCGACCTGCCCTGTGGCTACCAGCGTCTTATCCGGGTGAACTGCAAGGCTGCAAGCAACACACTTCAAGTTACAACACGCTTTGGGGATGATCACAGCAGCTGTCTTCAAAACTCAGTCTATTCCAGTATTTACTTAGAATGTTTTGCAGAGACTGACGTGGTGAGTGCAGAGTACTCATCACATATCACATAATAATATTTTAACTAGAAAAAGGAAAAGCATAACCAGAGAATTTTTAAATACTTTTGATTGATAAGCTGATTGAACATACAGACTTAGATCTTAGTCTTTCACAGGTCTTCACAGGATGATTTTCTATTTACTCCTCTTTTGCGCATCAGCTCAAATATTCTGAAATATGGACCAGAGGCTCAATAATGGATATTGTTCACTATGAAAACTACACACAAGAAATCCTTTCATCTTGATATGTTTAAACATAGCAATCTCAGAAGAGACACAGAAACAAATTGTTTCACCAGCATCAAACCATACTTCTGTTCATAACCCTTCAAATATGAAAATAATAATAAACCCCCTCTGCAAAGTCATATGAATACAAAGGCAGATTTACACAGTCACCCAGGAAACAAATCTGAACAATGGCTGAGCATGGGAGCTACACACGGAAAAAGGAAAAACATCCTATTAATAAACTGGCACTCAACAGGTGGCTGAGGGGAACCGAATACTTCTGCTATCCCAGGAGCAGACAAAACTAATTATTAAGAAGAATTAATCAAAAAAGCTTAAGAAAGTTTTGTAAACATACACATTTCATGGAAAAAGAACAATTTTAGCACAATTTAACTGTTTTATCTCCCCTACCCATTCCTCCTTTCCTCCCCAGGCTTGGGTTGTACCTTACATTGCGTGCCAGGTCACCTCAGTTCTAAACCTATACAGGCAATAGAAGATGACACCACAAACTTCAGGTGTGATAGCTGTAATTAAGTTAGAATACTTTTCTTCAAGAACCAGAAGGAAAAGATTAATTGGGCTGATCTCTCTCGCTGCTACAGCGGAACTTAATTACATGTGCCACCACTTAGCACAGAGCAGTTCTCACGCACCAGAGCCTCCTCTTGGGTTAAGAGCAGGAACACATTTCCTAAACATCAACACCTCTGTACTGAATGTCTCTGGTATTCGTTTTATCCTTTTTGATGCATGAAGTCAGCCAGTGGGGGAACTAAAATTAGGGAATGATATCAATTTTTGGCACCTAAATTAGCAGTCTGATTTCCCAGCCCCGCTGAGGACATTCATCTCCCGCCACCAGCCTTTCCAATGCACTCCCCCGCCCACGTTCAGTCTGGCTGTTAGATAACCAAGGGCTTATTTTTGGCAGACAGAACAGTGGGTTAGAGGAAGGAAACGAAACCAAATTTCAAGAACAACTCCTGGTGACTCTTCAATACCTGTGTCTGACTTATATTTTTGATATGAGTTCAACTATAAAAATTGTAGGTGTACCTATACAATATCTCTGTTGAAGAGATCACGTGCTGTCTTCAGGGTGTAAGATTTCCATGCCCTTCTCTGCCTCCTTAAATGGGTGTCAACTTCATTGCCTGTGTTTTGAACTGTTAAGGTGCACTTATTCAACTTTTCTAAGCAAACATCCCATAACTAGACCATTTGTAAGGAAACCACATCACTATTTGCACCACTGGAAAACACTGAAATACTGTTATATTTATATGAAAATATGATCAGGAGAGACAAGGCATTCAAATAACAGCAATTTATGGTATAGAAAACACATGATTACAGGATTAATTCCTATTCCTTCTACAGGGAGGACAAGATCGAAGTGGGGAGTGGGGGCAGGGCGCAGAAGAAATTTCCCAAGAAAATTTCTGTTTTCCAGGTTTGAGGGAAAGGGACACGAACTCCGTCTTGCTAAGGAGCTGGGATGGAAACAAGGGATCAAAGCAGCAGCAGTTGCTGCTGGTGCTGCTCACTGGCCCTGGCAGCCACTTCCCCACACAAGACCTTTTCTCGGTGGGAACAGCAATAGGAGCGGCTGCACACACAGAGAAAGAGGCAGAGATCAACTCTTTGGGAGCGTCCATTCCCTTCCTCCCAGGGAAGACAAAGAAAGCAATGGGATTCCTGGCTGAATGTGCCTGTGTGAATTCCAAAAGCGCTCTGATGTGTCTGCAAAAAAGCTCTTTAATCTAAGTGCCTCCACAGGCACTTCTTTTATGCAAACAATCCATTCAGGATGAACCAATAAAGCTCAGGTAATAACATTATACCTCATTAATCAAAAGGTCTGTTAGGAAGAAGATCTTTCAGGGAACATTTCCTTTTCCTTCCCTTCCAAGATCAACAAGCCTGAATCTAAGCATCCAAGGCTGGAACCGTGTTAATTTGGGATAATTAAAGATGCCAGACACGTGTTCCAGCAGGGTCTGATGAAATGCTCTATAAAAGTCATTAGTGAATCCATCTGGTATGGGGGCCTTGCCAGATGGGAAACTCGTACTACCTCCGCAATTTCTGTTGCAATAATATCCCGCTCCAAAATTATTTTTTTTAATAATACACTAGAATTCCAATGGGCTAAAAGTATTTGTTTCTTGCCTACACTGTATTTCTGGCTATATTGCTTTTCTCTAATAGGTTCCATACACTTGTAAACTGAGTACAAATCTGAAGTTCCAAGACAGAATTAAGTAGAAAAGTTTAGATATGGCTCAAGCCTCAAAAGCAGTTACAGAGAAGGTGGAGGTGCTCTTTCCACATGGATGCACAGGGAGAGGACAAAGGCAAGAGACACGAGCTGCTTTGTGGGAAACGTTGTCTGGACACAAGATAAACATTCTTCACTAGAAAAAAACCTAAAGATCAGGATAGTTGCCTAGACAAGTGGTAGAATTCCCCTCACTGGAAATGGTTCAGGACTTAATTGGCTCGACAGGACCCCGGACAAGCAAATCTAAGGCTGTGCTCTCAAAGAGAAAGTTGGATTGGATGATCTCTGGAGGCCCCTTCCAACCAGACTTTTCTATGGCTCCAAATACTGAAATACATCAAGAAAGCCTGAAGTAATCAAAGTAAAAATGCATTTTGGCTCACAGCAGTTAACTGGCATTAGATAATTGCTTCCTGATGCTGCAAAAAAGAAAGCACTTCTGTTATCTTTAATAGAGGCAGAGGGAATTGATGGAGACCTTGAAATGGGTGTATCAGATGAGAGACAGAGGTTTAAATCTCACTACTCTGGGTCTTTTAAATCTATCACTGCCCTATCCTATTAATCAGATAGGCATAACACTTTTTCACTGCAGCAGCCAAAAACTGAACATTTGCTTTTGGAGTTTTGGTGCACAATTTTTAAAGTTATGTTTTCTATTTCAAGTGCCATATTAATTTGAATCTTTTTATAACCATCCTATCAGCGATTCATTGTTCATACAAACCAAAGCTGGTTTCCAGAACATCCCACCTGACAAAAAAGAAATTGCTTTTTGAAAAGGAGACAAATGCCTGCAGTTCTGAATGAAATCACTATAGACTGGTTGAAATCACTGTCTCAGGTGGACTGTCACCTGCTCTTGACAATATAATTCATCCTCAATGCTGGGATGTTTTGCACTTTAAA
The DNA here is from genome assembly GCA_013397115.1 of Edolisoma coerulescens. Classification (NCBI taxonomy): domain Eukaryota; kingdom Metazoa; phylum Chordata; class Aves; order Passeriformes; family Campephagidae; genus Edolisoma; species Edolisoma coerulescens. The sequence continues at coordinate 4,087,445 of VWZW01005507.1, forward strand.
GCAGTGCGCAAACTTGATGTTAATCTAAACTAACTTGAGATAGTTAGACACTGATCAATTAATCTCTATTTCAAATCCATCCAGTTTTAAATTTTGAATAACCTTTCCTGTTTAGACAAACCTTTACAGAACTCTGCAGTTTTCTGTAACAGCACTGGATCATGGTAACGGAGACTTGGGGAGGGGCAGATTCTGTCTGTGTTCTATCAATTCTCCTCAAGAAGTCTCTTTTCCCAATGAAAGAATTGATGTTTCTTGTTAAAAACCATCTACAAACCCCACAGTTTAGCAGAACAGAGAACACAGCAGGTCTTTCCTCAGATTTTAGGTCAAACTTGTGAAGCACTCAGGGCACTGACTGCTACGCTTGAACAATGGACATATTAGACAACAACAAATTTTCTGAGGACTTTTTCTCTGTAGCAAAAATATCTCTAAAGAAACAATATTTCCAAGAAGCTCCAAGCCTGTCCCAAAATAGCCACTACGTGCCAGCAGGTATTTTCTCCTTTGCTGCCTCCTCCTGCTCCTGGCAGGACACTTCCAGGCTCCTGGCAGGCCAGCAGCACATGGGAACACCAGGGAGCTTCTGCATTTTACTGCTCACACAGTGCTAAGGACAGAGCTGTCCTCACATGGCAGCAAGGAACAGAAACACTCACTCAGCAATCCCTCATTTCACTGAGCAAAATTAGTTTCTTTCCTCAGTTGTGGGGTCAAAAGGGAACTCGCTGTATAGACAGAGCTATTTTGGCAGCAAAATAAGGCAGGATGCAGCCTGATCCCTATTTCTAAACATAACACAAAACATCGCCAAGCCCCATTGAAAGGAATACTGGAATAAAGACCAGCAGTTAAATGGAAGCAAATGCAGGGGCCTTCAGGAGCAAGGGAACACCAGAAAAGGGGAAGAGTAACAAGGTAACAACAAAACAACCTGCACAAACACCACCAGATCTGTAAGAATCAAGAGAGCATCGAGAAGAAAACTGCAGGGATCTGACAGGCTAATCCTACATCTTATTTCCCCCCAAATAACTTCTGAAACATCAACCCTACAACCATCTTTTGAGGAAAATCCAGCTCTTAATAACACAGGAGGTTGCTGCTCACGCACAATCACAGCTCCCAACCTTTGGCTCCTCCAGCACAAGCCCAAGACCCGCAGAGCAGCGCAGAGCTGGCAGGCAGATCACACAGCCCAGTAACCAATTTTATTTGGCATGTGCCATAGGGCAGGTGATGGAGGCTTTGGGAGGGCACTGCAGGCATGTGGAACAAGTGGGAGAACAGAGAGAACAGATCTGTCAGCCCTGAGACACAGAGACTCTCTGTGTGCACATATCTACATGTATAATACAGTTAATGCGCACGCTTATACAAGTGAATTGCTTTTTTTACACATCTGAACATACAGCTCTAATGATACTTTTAAATATATCAAATATTGCCACATGCTTCTTGCAAACAACTCAAGTACAGAGCATATTTATCCTGACAAAATAAAAACAAATGTTGATGGAAATACTGCAATGGCAACGTTTTAATTTACTGGCTCGATTTCTATATGGCAGTATCTTGTTTATATATAACAGACAACAGGATACATGTACAGAATGATGGGCTTTTTTTAAGATCGCTTAGGCATGTTTAGGTCCAAGCTCTTACTAGCTGTACCACTGCTGGTTTTCCCCTCCGTGCTCCCTGTGTAGGAAGAAGAGTGATACAGCCACAGGCTCTAGCATTTACTCATCACTCTGCACCAGCTTCCTATTTCCAAGAAGCCAGGCTGACTCTGAGCTGCAATTCCGGAATTTGGTGGCCTGTCCCAGACAGCTCCCATCTGCTCCTCCGAGGAAGCAAACACCCCCAGATCTAAATGAAGTCAGAGCAGACCGTAACTGGAATCACTGCGTTGGGCTGGGCCCCAAACTGAGCCCAAACTGAATCATTTATGAAGTGGATGTGCAGCTCGGACCTAATAAAGGTCCTGGAAACACACACATTAACAGCTGCTGTTCAGCTCGAGCACACTTAAGAGTGGCCTGGGAATCCAAGGGGCATCTTGACAAGAGTTTGATTTCTGACTATTTCCCAGAACTCACCTGAGGTAGAATGGTGACAGAAGCACACGAAGTTATAACCATTCCTGCCACTCTTTATCCTGGGCAAATTCCTGCTGACCTGCTCCTTGTGCCAGTGTTTGTTATTCAAGCCCATGGAGTTATTCCACCACATTTCAACAAGGTTTGTTCAGCTGCCCAGGGCTTATTAGAACTCTTGACAGATCAGGCCCAAAAGGCCTGAGCATGGCAGAACATGGAATTTCTCATGGCACCATGGAGCTACAGAGGGATCAGAGTCAGGCCAGATTTTAAAAATAAATGGCTTTTGAACAAGTGATTAAAATTTCCCCAATAACAAAAAGGTGAAAGAAGCAAGAGGAAAAAAAACTCTTAAAATGTAATGCTTTAAACAAAAGCATTCTGCACTTTAACTAAGACCAGCTCTGATTTACACTCATATGCATCCGTACACACAGAAATATTGGGCAGATTCCCAAATAAAAAGGGAACAACACTGCAGCACAGTCCTGCAGCACTGAGACTCCTCTTCACATGTGGCTGCAATTCTCTAATGATTTATTTCCTCATACATGTTTATTTCATGGATAACTCATGGATATTTTGCAACTCTGAGCTTCTCCAAGTGAAAAGTAATCCTAGGAGATTTTATCCAAAGCCCACTTTATGACACTGAAAACTAAGCAACAACAACTGTTGATGTCCTCATGAATTACGGGTTTTGAGCAACAAGTGATCAGGAGAAAATACCCAGAATTTCTTAAGAGCCACACTATCCCAAAGACCCCACTGTGTAACTCTGAAATTCAACCACCATACTCCAGTTTTCCCATGCATGCTCAGTCTCCATTTGAGTCTAACGATATTTGCATTCATGATGATGAACCAAACACTCATTCTGACGGCCAAAGCAGGTGTCAATAAATACCCAAGACAGACACACATGACACCCTCCTTGATACGAGCTTTGTGATTTGACGCAATCAGTAAAATGGACCTGAAACTATCAGTTGTAAAGAAAAACCTGCTAGAACTGGAGACTAAAAAGACAGGGTTGGGAAAGAGCAAGAACTGTACTTAGTTCAGCATTGTATTTGCCCCTACCCTATTCTATGCTTATAATACTCTTATGGACAATGTAACACATTCTGCAATAAAATACACAATAAACCAGCAAGTAGATTTTGGTCTATGATGCTGAGATAAAAACAGCAACTTAAATGCTATCAGTGATTTCTCAATACATGGAAAGCTAATGAAACACTGCTGTAAATCTAGTACTAATCATCAGGAACCAGCAAAACTTTCATGTTCATCTGGTATAAGGAATTTGAAGGCCAGTCTGAACACTGTGATCAAAAATATAAAATTTATACATCAGATGAAGTCTGGAAGTGAAGAAATCACTGTCACATGTTGGAGCCTCCTTTATTTCCTGTGTTCACCTTATTCCAGCCTGACTATGGAAACACCAGAACCAAATGCAACCCAAACCATGCACAGCTGCTGGGAATCAAAGCCTTTATTTTTCCCATTTCACCACACTCCGGGCCTGAAACAACTGAAAACAGCCTGAATGTAGCTGTGCCTTTTCCCCAAAGGCAGAGATGTGATGATCATTCAGGCGAAGATTAAGCTGACAGTTCTACAACTGGTGGTCACTGTGAACAGCAAATCTGAGCACTAATTAATTGCCCACATGCACTAATTAACTAACTGCTCGAAGCATGGTGATGGGTGCAGATGGCCCCCCGTGCCTGGCAGCAGAGCAGGAGGTATTCCCAGGGGGATTCTCCCATTCTCTCCAGAGGCTGACTCAGGCACTGCTTTGGCATTTCCTGGATCCACTCTGCTTTCTGTATAGCCAACAGTCAGCACTGAATATGGGTATAACTATGCAGATCACAGTCTGAATCAAAACATTTGCAGGAACAGCTGAGAAAGAGAAGGGAAAATGGGAAGAAAATTTTGGAAACAGGACAGACAAAAGATAGAGCTGACAAAAAGAGGAATCATGGGGGAGCTGCAAAATGAATACAATACAGAAGATGTGATAAAAATAACCAAAAAGCCCAGAGAACAGCCGAGGAGAAATGGGAAATACTGCAGAGAACAAGGAAAAAAACCCAGCCATTGTCACAACTTTCCTGGATCACTCCCACTTTCATTTTTAGTTTAAGAGATTTCATCTCATCCTGTTGAAAATCCCCAGGTATATTCACATCTATGACAAATTGTGTGGTCTGACAAAACTCCCAGGCTCTTGTTAAAAAATTCACATCGGGGTAACAATACTGTTTGCATAGATTTGCCCTCACCTGTTTATCAGAAATAAGGATTTTAAGCCTAAAGAAAGTGTTCTTACTTCAAGTGCAACAAAGACACACAGCTGCACCCTATTTGGGTGTTAGAGCTGCATCCTATTTGGGCCTTCTTCTCATGGCTATCCTGCCCCATAACATTTAAAGTTTAGGCACTTTAATGGCAAGAAGAAGAGAAGAGGAAGGGTTTGACTCCATAATATATCAAACCAACACACACTGAGCTGCATTTCATGGGTCAGAAGCAGATGATTCTTTGTACACTGAATGTCTCCAGGAATGATAAATGTGGCAATATTAGATGTGGCTGGTAAAAAACCATTCATTTTTAGACCCCTCAGGATAGGGGGAGTTTTCAGTGCTATTAAGAATGCTTTTTTCTTGTTATCTCACAGGAATGCAGAGCCAAGACCAACAACTGTTCTCAGGGAAAATATCTTTCTATTTCAGAGGTTGAAAATCAGCAGAAACAGCAAAGAAATAGAAAGTTCTTATACAATCATGTGGAAATCCTGCTCCCTGTTTGGCCATGCTGAAGTGAATAACAACAAATATCAACTGGGGCAGAAACCACTGCAGAGCAAACAGGAACCATATGTAACATCAGAATGGGTCTGGGCTCTAAACTTCCAGTCACAATGGATCAGCAGCAAAGCCATGAGTTATCAGTTCTATGAGCACTCTTGCCAGGCTTCTGAAATTCTGCTTCACCAGTTAACGGTACAGAACACAAATACAAACACCACTCCTAAAAATTCAAACACTGTTTATAACAAATACTTATTATAAATCCATTTTCCTTTTTTCTAACAATTCAGACAAGAAAAGTTTCCATACATTTATCCACAGAACAATTTTATTTTTTTGAGAAGTGCACTTACTAAAATAAGTACGACTGTTTTTATCTTGCTTTACATTGTCTGACACAGCCTGAAGATTCTAAGTATCAAGTGTCTCTTTTCTGTGGGACAGATTAAACAAAACTTCTGTTAAGCTTCTCAGAAAACAGAATTTACCTGGTTTCCCAGAGCACATTTTAGCTGCAAAAGACCTTACCCAGCTATAGCCTAGTATTAAACAAACAGCAGCTAAGTACATTGCTTTCAGAGCCAACACACAGAACAATTAAAGATTAAAACCAATACCTTGATTTCACCATACCCTGCTGTCCTTTTGATGACAGAGTTATGCAGCACCACAGTAAAACCAACAAATGATTCAACAATAGCATACCAATACTCTGCACATAGAATCCAGAAAGATAAGCAGGAAAACACCAAAGCAACACACTCAGAAATTAATGATGATTAGAATTTCTCACTGCTTGCCATTTAGCCTTCTCTCCTCTCTACCACAGGCTTTGTCAGTTTGGTTTGTTGATTGCTTGGTTGTTTTAAAAAGTATAAATAAGTAAAAGAAGCACCTACCAAAGCTCCGGAGCAGGTTCAGAAAGGGCAGAGTACCACCAGAACTCTTTATATAACCTCCTACTCCCTCCCCCTTCCAGCTGACCCACGTTTGTTACAAATGAGGGCCTGGCAAGCCCAGGTGCAGGGATTTTACAAACAAGGGCCTGGCAAGCCCAGGTGCAGGGACTTTCATTGCTCATTGCTTGGTTAGTTCTGTTACTTCCAAATTCTGCAGATTAAATTCAGGTGAAATGCTCCCCAGAACAATCTGTGCTTAACAGGTGGCAGACAACAGAAAACCCTTAGAGGAGAGAGCTGCTTTTTATCAGAACAAAAGCTGAGACTCGAGTCCACATCAATTTGATACCACAAAATTCATTCTCCAGCCAAGGTCTTTCTCGCAGTGGAATCTCTGGTGTCTAAAACAGGGATGTTACACTAAACATCTCATGGATCTGAGGTGTTTGCTTGGCTGAGTGGAGGTTTCTCAATGTCTAGAGAAAGGAAGCTCATCTTGAAGCTTTATACTGAAATAAAATCCTTACTAGTCACAAGTAAGCAAAGGACACAATTTTAATGGGAGTCTGGCTCATGGACTGCCTGCAGACATTTGAAATGTGTCCAAAACTCAGCTGCTCACACTGAAGGATGGTGTGTATTTTGCTCCACTTGTGAAAATACACCTAAATATGCTCAATTCGTGTGTCTCAGAAAAATCACTGTCAAGACACATCTTCCTTCACTCAGCACATACAAATATTGTTGAGTTTATCTTTACAGAAATCACTAAAATAGTAGGAAACTGCTACCCTTTGTGTAAAACCCAAAAAGTCTGTGAATTAAACAAGTTGCACCTGTGTTTACTGAAAGGCAGAAATTCACTTTGGTCATGTTTAGAAGTTAACTGTATATAGAAACTATAATCAGGAAAAAAGATTGTTTTAAATTTTTGTGTGTTTCTTGGTTTATTGATCATTTTTATGTGTAAAACAGTAATTCTGTGATGGTTAATAGACAAATCAACTCTGTATAGTCAAAAATGTTTTAATTGTTCCGCTTTAAATTTCTTTTTAATCCTTACTATTTTTCTGTGATATTATTGAATATTTCCTCTAATTCATGTACTGCCATGTTATGTTAGTATTTTATCTGCTTTTATTAAAAAAAAAATAAACTAAGGAGAAAAGAAGGGACTGGCTTTATTAGTTACTTAGAAAATCAAGTTAACCCCATTCTGGAGGGCCATACCAAAGCAGGCTGCCTGAGGAGTTAGAAAGTCCATTTTATTATTCCATCAATCCACTGTCTAATGAAGTAAAAAAAAGAAGCAGCTTCAAATGTAAACATTAAGAATAATTACACAACCCAAAGTAAAATATTTCTTTGCCTTCTGGAATCTCACAAAGGCTGTGCAAGCGCTAAAAATGTATTTTTTCAGACTCATGTGGGTATGAGCAGTGCTTTCAGATGAGAAGCTGTAATTCATCAGGACTAGAAAATCAAATTGCTTCTTGGTCTTCTACAATAGAAAATCTGACTCTAGAGAGTCCAAAAACCAGGAGTTAATACCAACATGTGCAGCAGACATCCTTGTCTCTGCTACAACTACTGAAGTGAAATAAATCAAAATGCTGTTTTCCCAAGAGTCGTTTCCACAATCATGATGTTTTAAGTGCATATTAAAATGTAGGATTTGAACACAATAAATTCACCTACTTCACGTTACTGCCTCCCCAGGGTCTGCAGGACACACCTCAGGGTATTGTTATTAGAATTTTGTACTACAAACCAGCTTCTGAGCTGATTTGGGAATTCACATCTTTTGTTGTGCTCCCAATATAGGCAAACAGATCAAATGAGAAGCTGACTTAATTTAGGTAATGATGCATTGGAGGAATTCCCAGCTTTGCCATAGAAGGAAGAATAAAACTGAGGAGAGTTCCATGCCAGTGGTACCTAAGTTTGCTGGTTTAAAATAGCCATATTACAGTCTGCAGTACTGATACACTTGCAGCTCAGCTGAAAATACAGCTGTCAGTATTTTCTGATCAGGTTTGTATTTCTGAAAGCAAAAGATTAATAGAGATGACTGATGTGTGACACATTATCCACATTCTGTTCTCTCTTGCAAAAATATCAGACGAGTTGAGAAACGACCAGAATTTTAATGCATGTTAATTTCAGCAATGCATTTTGCATACATTTGCTTTTATTTTTGTATTCTGCAGGCAGCTGGAATAAGTAAAAAAAGATCTGTAATCATCTCAGAATTAGAAAAAAAAACCCTGAAAGCCAAAGCTTTATTCCATATTCATTATTTAAATATTAAAAAAGTAAAATGATATACTTTGGCTTTCATGATCTTATAACGAAGCCACAAACAGATCTAGAAATGTTTGCATTTTTACTTTGGAAATGAGCTTCATAACTTGACTGGAACCCACCTTAAAAAAAAATTGGTTTGTTTAACATGGTATCAGATAATAATAGGTTTTTTTATTTAATTAGAAAATGACTGAAATGATTGCACTTCAGTTTAATAACATTCAAGTTATCTTATTTGGATGAAAATAGGGCTCACTGGATGGGGTTTTTAACTTTTTTTTAAACTATCCAAACCAGGTCCAACAGGACCTTGTCACCCCTTATCAGTGTCTTACAACCTCCAGGTGCAGTTCAAAAAACCCTCCCATAAACCCTGAGGGCTGCAATCTATTTTTCCAACAATTCCTGGCTTTAAAACCACCTTCACATCGAGATGTAGGTTTAGGAAGAGGAGCCTTTGTAGGTTTTCATTTAATCCCTTTACAGGTAGTACACACACTTGAGTCACAGTTCCTCCCAGGCAGATGGAAATAGCTTGTTCCATAGAAAGTTCATCTCAGGTTTCAGGTGAGTCTTTGGGGAACAATCCAGACCCTTCTTCACAACAAACACCTCTACTGATGAATTTAATTGCCCTCAACCACTCAGGGGAGGAGCCACAACATAAATACGGATTTTTACGAAGAAGGGTGAGAATGGAACAAGCAAACAAGCAAAAAAAGGATGCGAGAACAGAATGAAGAAGAAATGAGACAGCAAGGAAACTTCCCATACATTAGTCCGAGAGTGTCTCTGAGTTAGAGAGACTGAGGCAGCCTTTAGGGGGGTGACTGTGGGGTCATGATGCAGAGCAGATTCCAGCAGCTGAGTGGGAGTTTAATTGATAACGCTGAAGTCATCTCCCTGAAGGCTGGTGAGAAGCACTCATCTTTATTCACTCTGTCAGCTGGGCCTTCTTGTTACAACAATATAAGAAATATAAATAAAATAAATTTGAGAAAAAAAGGAAAAAATAGTCAATCAATTGAAACATACTCTAAAATATAAATGAGGATTCTAATTAAGAAAAATAAAGATTATGTTCAAAATGTATGATATGCTGCCAAATTTTTCTATGAACCAAATTCCTCAGGGTTTGTTGCTGGTTTCTGAAACAGCTGATCAAAGACACATGCTAACATTTTCAACATAAGACAGGTGAAATGTGTTGGCATGCTGTATGAACAACCAAGTCTGGGAAGCCCCACATCCATGAGCAATCCAAGAATGAAACAGGAGACCAACCTACTCTAGTTGTCGTTCCATTGGAGCTTTCCCATTGGGGGTGGTGGATGCCAGAGGTACCAGTAAAGCAGTTCTACCTCACTGACTCGAGGGAGCCAGGAGAAAAACTGAAATCCAACATGTTACAAACAGTATGCTAACATTCCTACAGGAATAACCAGTGCAGGACATAACTGGAAATGACATCTGAAATGCCACGGTCTGTCTTCAGAAGAGAGAAATGAAGAGCTAAAAATCCCCAGGACCTCCTGAGCAGAATGCAACGTCTCATGCCTTAAATTCATGCTGACGCACAGCAAAGCTCTTCTGTTTTAACATATTTGGCCATGTTGTCCTAAAGCCACAGCCCAAGCCCCAAAGAACAAACCATGGTTGTGGCAATTGCTTTGTTTTGGTGACTCTCACCTTTTTTTTTCTTTCTTAAATTCCTATCCCATACTAGAGGAAAAAAACCCTCCTGTCACAATGCAAGAGATTTTTTTTTTACTGGAAATATTTCCTAGGAGCCTAAAAGTCTGCCACCACTCAGAAAAAGCTTAGATTTGCCAATATTGAACATCTCTACATAGTCCCAGCTGCTTAGCAATTCCAGGTTTAAGTGCAGTGCATTCATAAATGGAATGAAGGGACATCATCACTCCCCACTGCTTCCTCCAGCACAGAAAAGAGGGAAGTGAAAGGGGTAATCGTGTGATGATATTTAGTCAACAATTTATTTGAAAGCAAAACATATCAAATTTTTATATTTATGCATTATATAATGTGGCATAATTATATAATAATATTGGGTATGTGTGTATATATATATATATACACACACACACTATATTTGTGTGTGTGTATATGTTTTAAAACCCAGAACACAATCCTGACAATGGCTGAGGTGGATCACAGAAACTCCAGCTCTGTTGATAGCGGCCTGTGACAGCTGCAGCAGATGTTCAGTTTTGAGGGGCTCAGGCTGATAAAATTGTTATATCTGATAGGGAGGAAGAAAGCAGAAAAAAATGTGTGCAGTGCACTAAACTGTCATCATGTATAAAGTAACTCCTACCAAACGAAATGACAAGGTAAAAGAACATTCATCCCTAGGCAGTGGGGAGTCCCACGGATTGAAAATGGAAAGTAACAGATACCACAGGGAAAATGTGACATGCAATACACATCCAGAATATTCCATCAAATAACTATTTAATACAGCAAGAAACGGGGCATTCTGAAGAGCTGACTTATTTAACGGCAGTGTAGTCATACTTTGTTTAGTCTGTCCTCTCTTGGAACACAAAACACATGGTTATTCCTAATTTAAATTATCTTACAACCCTGCACCAGGTCTAACAGTTAACCGAAATACAATTGTGAAGTTATACTGATGTAGACACAAGTGCCAAAATATTCCTTGCTCAGACAAATGCATGCTGCTTTCTCAGCTCCCTTACAGGAAAATTATGTTTTATCTCACATAAGGCCAGCTCTCAGAGAACAAGACTCTCTGTTCAGATTTACAATATTCTTTAAATAGGCATTTACAAAAATAAATAGCTGTCACCCATCTCCCATGCAGATCTAAGATTTCCTCACATGCCTAGTCACACTTGTGTATCCACCAGGCTCTGGAAAGTTAAAGATCCATATCCTGGTTCCCATCGAAGCACACAAACAAGCCCTGGAAATTCAAGTATTTTCTAGAAATTTTAGACATGGAAGATTAATTTACTTCCAAGCTTTTAAAATGATCCATCTGTGTAACAGAGCAATTCATATGTTCACACATAAGGCAGAGCCCACAGAGCCATCACCATGGCTGAAAAGCAAATTATGTCTGTGGTAACTCCACAGAAAGGGAAGAGAAATAGCAAAAAGTGAGGACAGAGTCTGGGAATTTGGCAAGTTCTCTGAATCAGATAACTTCCCTTCTGTGCTGGCTACAAAATGGATAGTTGGGGAAAAACATGGAGGGAAGTGGTTCAGAACTTCTATTTAGTGTTATTTTCGGCAACAAACCTGGTAGAGGTTTGAGGAGAGCTGCCCTTGCACATGAAATAAACTCAGGTCCTGACTTTAGGGTCTCAAGGAGCACCACAGCCAGACAATGGAAAGAAACCACACAAATACCTGACACGCTGTCCAAAGCCCACAAGCCACATCCAAATCCAACTCAACAGTAACTTAACTCATGTTCATGGGACTGCTTTACAGTCACTTCAAAATGAACTCCTATCAAGATAATGTAAATACAGCAAGTGTCAAACAGAAAGTTATGCCATGTTGTTAAATTAACGTTCTCCATAAGTAAAACTTTCAGTATTACATTTCTGAGGAAGCAGAGTGTCACTGGAAGTGTTCACCAATCTTCCTGCTCCACTGAAAGACTGATCAGACATTTTCAAAAGTTATTCACAAACCACTTCAGCTTATCTGTCCTCCCATAGAACCGGCTGCACTAGGCACCCTCAGAATATAGGACCCTCCCTATTATTCAAAACATGTCTTTTAATGCAATATACAGTTATTAATTATCCAACTAGTTATTCCTTTTACCTGGGTTCTAATGGATGTGCAGCCAGTCACAGACATAAATAGGAAAGAGCAGGTGCAAAGTTATGACACCACCAAAATCCATGACATGCTGTATTTAAGGGAGATTACCATGATCCAAAGAATGCCTTTTAAACTTCTGTTTTGTGAGATTAATACCAGGAGTTATATAAACAAACATGGAATTATGATTTTCTATGTTTTTATGTAAGCACTGTGACTCATTTTCTTGCCTATTACTATTATTTCTTTTTCTCTTGATTTCTTAGCCAACTCTTCAGAGCAGAGATTGGGAACCTGGAGTTGTGCTTTCAGGGAAGCCTTGGAGAACCAGGCTCATCAGAGCCCTTTTTGCTGTATTTTAGTCTCAGTGCTGCAGTGGAGGCTGAAGAGTTTTGTGCCATTATGTAACTGCCTGGCAGCATGTAGCTTCAGGCAGTTATAATCTGGTTTTACTGCTTGTCATTTGCTAATACTTCGGGTTTTCCTCTAGCTTACGGTATCAGGGATGTTACAGGGGGGTTTGCCTTCCCCTTCCCAGCAGCAGAGAAAGCAGGCTTCAGCCACAGCTGCCATGGGGAGAACACACCACATCTCCTGCCCGTGCCATCCCCTGCGCTCCCCTCGGCCTCAGCAGGCAGAGCAGGGCACTGTGCCCTGCCACGCGGAGGGTGGGCGTTGCTGGGGGCCCCCAGGGCCCAGGAGGCTGCAGCTGAGCAGAATCTTGGAGCACAAGCCCCGGGTAAGAAGCGGGTGGTGCTGTTCCAATAAAATCTGCTAATCGAGTGCGTTCGGCGGGGTCGGGCAGCCTCCCAGATTTAACCATACCGTGGCAGACAGCCAGGAGTGGGAAACAGCAACACGCTTGGCTGCCTGCAGGGACAGACAAACAGGTCTCTGCATCGCTGACTGAAGAGTCGCATTTCCTTCAGAGCTTTAAAAATGACAAGCTATTAAAGAAGGCTTCACATGTCCTTGGTAACAGTTCAGGTATCTACTTGCTTTTCTATTCTCTTAGAGTTTTCCTGAGCAAAATATCCTTTTTCCTTCGTTCTTTTCATCCATGCCAGATAGGATAAAAAGATATATCACACCTAATTCTTCAGTATAAACCTAAGGTAAGAATTACAATGGACAAGCTCTCCCTGGGAAGGGAGCAGCCAAGAGCCAGTGCGAGGCCTCATTAGGCATCTGCATCCTGCTCATATTGCAAACAAAACTAAAATGCTATTTTTCATGCTGCATTTTATTTCTCTCTCCATGAAATCAGTCTCCTTACAAAGAGAGAAAAAAAAATTAAATCTGAAAATCTGATAGAAGCCCAGAATAAACCAAATGTGAAAATAAAAAGAACAGAAAATGCAGAGCCCTCAGAACTCTTAAGTTCTATCTCAAAGGAAGAAATCACTTTTTATCTATTTTCTTAAGATTGCAATTATTTATAAAATATAAAATTACTATGCGTTCTTCCAGGGAGGTCCTGAATTTATGAAAAGTGATTTTAAAAAGGATATAAGGATAATTTTAAAGGATAAAAGAAGAATTTTTAATAATCTGAACTGTCCTTGCCAGAGAGGAGATAAGATGGAAGAGAGATGAGCCTAAAACAGATGTGCAGATTCCTTTAAAAAGGTGTTCTTCCTCCACTTAATGGAAGAGAAATAATGCGAATCAGCTCTCTTAATTTATTCTTTGCCAAAATTTTCTGTCACAATATGAAATGTCAAATTTTCATTTGCAATTAATTTGAAATATTTATTTTGAGATCTGTGATACAATTATATCACAAATTCTATATTGCAAAGAGTCACATATCCAAAAGAAGGCCCCCAAAATTTTGAGTGCATTCTGAACAGCATGACCTGTAATACAGAAACCAACTGATTAAAGGATGCAGTGTGGGAAATTAAAAGAGGAGGAAAATGCCACACACAAAAGAAAAGAAAAGGAAAATAGCATTTCTTTAACACGATTATTTAACAACATTAAACAATCAAAAATATCATCAAGTTTCAAAGAGGAGAAGATTTTCTTCCCTGAGCCCATGTCCAATAATCTCAATCTTCTAAAAATATCCAAGCTTTTGGATAAGCAACCTTTCCACCACGATAAATGTCACATCTGGTTCTTGCAGGTGGCTCAGCAGGTGCATCCAGCAGGTTCCCTGGAATGAGTTCTGGTAAAACCTACTGTGAAAACATCCCACTGCAGCAATGGGAGTGCCCATGGAAGGTGACAGATTGCTCTTTTGTGCATCTTTTGCAAATGCCTAATGAATTACTACTTATTGACCCAAGTAATGAACCCTGCCAGGCCCCCGGTGTTACGTTAACCCAACGTGCCCCTAAGAAGCTAAAGCAATATTCCTGCCTGAGATTTGAGTGGTTTACTTGCTCTAAGTATCTTTTGTAAAATGCTCTTTTCTGCAACCCCACAGCCCAGGTGCAATTCTTTAAAACTTAGTTACAGTATTAAGACATAAAAGGGCCACTCCAGGCAGAACCTGGGGCATGTCTGGGATCAGTAACTCTGGGTTAGACCCTCAGCTGTACCAAGCCTCACGTTTACGCAGCCAGCCCAAGCAGGGCAGGTGACAGCAGAGGGACAGTTCACTGCAAGGCCACTGCCACACACCCAACCCAACCACAAGGAGAACTCCCTGGGGAAAGGCATTTACATTATTCCCCTCTTGGGAAGGAGGGACTGCATTATAAGGAATGCAGTACAGAGCTGCCCATCCTAAAGCAGCTGGAGATGGTTCCACTAACTTAATCCCAGACAGAACCACACAAACTTCTTCGGTCTGACAAGCAAAAGCTTTAAAATAGCTCTCTCAACTAAAGACAGCTTTCATACAGGCTCAATATAACATCCCTTTAGACACTTGTGGCCACCTCCAGATGCCACATATTTAAAAACACCCAAAGAAAACCCCTGTGGAAGTAGAAGGCCAGCACACATGCAACAATCACTGTATCTGCACAAGACCGGGAATCAGGAACATAATTGTATATTATAAACTTGTTTTACAGCCACTAAGAGACAGAGCAGTTTCACTGAACAGCATTTCAATTTTTTTTTAATAATTTCTAAACAGATAAAAATCTCTCAGAATCCTAGAGGGATCAGGACCCTGCTGTAGACCTACTGCTAAAATCTCATTTAAGTGCAGCCACACTCATACATGTTCAGCACCGGTGTGACCAGGGCCAGAGAGCAGGTCCCAGCAGTGTCATCTCTGACCTGCTGTCAGAAAGAAGCCACAGAGAAAGCTCAACTTTAACCTAATCATAGATTCCAGCATTGGGAGAAGCCAAAAAGTCCTTTAAGTACCTTATAAATAGTGCTCAAACACTAGAGAGATGAAAGAAAACGTTAAGGAAATTTACATTTAACACTTTTTCCGGTCAGACAGCAACTGACTGTGACTAACCTCCAGTTAAGGAGCTCTTAGGATACGGAGAAGGAAGCACGGTCTGCCTAGTCAGGGTGAAAGCAAAGGGCTGCAGCCTTAACTGCAGGTAGAGCTGTGAAAAACTGAGGGCGTATTTTATTGTCTTTTTTACTACAGTTAATTTCTAAAATAAACAACATCTCTTTAAAAAAGAACCAGAAAATTCTTCAAAAGTATGGCTCATCTTGCCCAAAACTGTTATTTTGCAGTTAATATTTGCAAGTAGTAGGTTATTACCACAGTAAATGACACTTGCAATATTTATCTCTGCATATGGAAGACAGTTTCTGAGGACGAGGAAGCAGATGTTTGGCATGAATGGATGCCCAGTTTCCATGTGGAGGCATCAATATTAGTACAACTACGTATAAACTGCAGTGCCAGTCAGCAATTTTCATGTAGGGTTATGCCTTGAACTTTCAAGTCTGCTAAAATAATGGAGGCACTCAAAATTCCCTATAAAAATTCCGGTAAAATCTTTTGTAACAAGGACTGTTAGGCAGCCAAAATAACAGGGCTGCTGTATCGCTCTGAGAGTAGCCTTTATTTTATGTTCTGTTCTAATTACCATCATCTTAGTGTATTTCCATCCATCTGTCACAGAAGAAAGAACAGACTTCACCACCAGCACCCACAGAAGTTGCAGCAATCAGATGCAGCGTACCAAGGTCCATCGTGCTGCTGGAACATTTCAAGGAGCTTGACATAAACATACACTTGGCCTTAAGGTCAGGTCTCCCTAAAGCTTTGGAGGTCTGTTCCCAGGCCTTTATAAATACCAGCTCTAAAGGAGAATTTAAATTCAACATGTCTCTTGGACAGCCAATGCAGACAACTAAAAGTTCCTGAGGCAGAAACACACCTCATGAAAAACAAGGCGCTGTTCCTAAGAACAGTCTTTAGGTGGGAAGAAGAGGAGGCATTTTTGCTCTTTACCAAGGTTCCCAAAAACCTGAGCAGTTGGCAAGTCAGCAGAAGACCCTTTTACAGACCTCAAACGCCCTCCCACTTTCACAGAAAAGCATTCAAATACTTGGAGCTGTAGAATTGTTTTTTTAAATTTGAAATTAAGTTAAGGCATATGAAAACATTTTCTATGGGTTTTCTTCCTAGTAAAGAGTGATTATACACAACTACCTGACCATCATGACTCCTGGCCATCTGAAATCAAGTTGAAATAAAACAAGTAAAAACATTGCAGTGTTAGCACATAGAAAATGTAAAAAAATGTATTTAAAAATTAGGTTTAGGCTGCTGTGGTTAAATGATGACCATTCTCATTGACACATTGTGACAAATGCCTGCTGAGTTTCTCTCCACTTTTAACTGATTCAAATATTTCTAAATCACTTTCAATAAGATACTGCAGCTGTATATTCCAACACATCTGATGCATTAATACAGATATTTAAGAAACCAATGTATAGCAGCTCATGCCCCAGTAAAGACTTCAAATCTAAATGCAGCACAGAACTCAAGCAGAGGCAAAAGAGGCCACTGGAGCTTCATGGAATAAACAACATTTTCCCCAGGTTTTTCAACACTGAAAGCAAAGGAAGCAAGCTGATTAGAGGAATTTTTATGGGGAGTTAATTTCTTTCATATGAAACTCATTTAACAACTTGCTGCCTCAAGACAGTTCCCAAAACCCTGCTTCACCCCAGCTGTGCCATGTCTGTCAAGTCTGGATGGCTTGGTGCAGGAACTGGTGTAGGTTCCACATAAGAAAAAGGGCTGGAACTTCTGTTGTGGAAAATCTCAGATGGTTCCATGGCTCCTTTGCTCCCTTTCAGGTCACTGAATCTCAGCAGTCCCGTGTGTTCACCTCGGGTGTCTGAAGTCCAGGGTTAGCCCAAGCTGCAGACAGTGCAGCTCCCGTGCGCTGACGATAAACAATAGCCACAGTAACCCGAACCAGTCTACATCAAACAACTGCTGTCACCACCCAGAGGGTGGCAACTGAACAGAAACTTGAAGTATTTTAGATCCCTTCAAATAACCATCACCCTATAAACAGAAATATGGTAACACATAATTTTAAATAAAAATAGTAAAGTACAATTTAGATCTTCTGTCTCTGAGGCTTTGATTTGCATAGCTCTGTCATCAGTTCACTAATTCCAAAATTCTATTTACTGTGGTCAGCAATACACAACATTGCTTTAAGCATACTACTCCTTTTTTTCCTAACTGCAGCGAGCCAAGAAAACCACGTTCTGACATATATCCTGTCTCCTGAAACAACCCTTGTGGAAAACAAGCCAGGCCTCCAGTGGCTCCCGCAGCCCAGTAATCCCATCCCCACTGGCAAGGCTGAGGTTTTAATCTCAATCTGTCAGCACAGTGGCACCCCCCCAGCACACTTAGAGCAATATTCTGATAAATCCGACACTGCTGGTGCACTGTGAGCAGCCTTACATAAACAACAGCTCTGGAATCCATGGATAACAGGAGGGCTTTGCAGGTAGTACAGAGACCTGGGAGAGGGAGCAGGCTTGCTGCCTCACGAGAGACTGGCATGGAGGCAGTCGGGATGCAAAACTGCTTTTGTAAGCGCATAACATCCAAAATATCAGATTCCACAAGAAACCTGGGGGTGTAAAAACTGCAGGTGAAGTCTTCAATACACTGTCAGAGGTGCTGTGTCAGTAAGTTTTGACATATTCAGGACAACGGTTCAATACTGCAAAAATTCTCAGAACTCAAAAACAGAGAGACATAACTTCATCACTACACCAGAGGAAAAATTTCTCGGGGTTAGGAATCTCTGTTAACAAATGGCTTCTGCAGAAACAGATAAAATCAATTGTATTTTAAGTGATAATGAGAAGTATTTCAACTGGTTATATTTTTATTTTTGCTGTTTGCTGTGGCTTTTACATGCACAAATTGCAGAAAAGTTATAGGAAAGAACTGCCTGCATTCAACACTTAAATGAGAGAAAAATGAGGATTGATCTAATTGATCACTGTTCTACAAGTAATGCAGAATATAAAAGTAAGAAAACCTTCTGTTCTTCTGAAAGTTTTCAATGACTGCAAAAGCTAATGTTTTGGAGGTTACCCACAAACCCCTCTGCAAAGCAGGGCTCACTGGAAGGTTAAATTGGTGGTTCAGGACCTCATCTCCTCCTGAAGTTAAAGGAGGAAGAGCTGGAAGCTCAGCACCTGGTGGTGGCTTTGCACAGAAAACAGGACAATTCTGAGCTCCCTTATTCCCCATGTTCCTACTCAGAACATCGACCTTATTAGCTGAGTGCAGAACATTCAGTTCTTGTACACACAGAACTCGCCCTTCAAATGTGAATCTTGGGGAAAAATGGCATTTCTCCAATACAATTTAATCCAATAAACACTGGTCTGCTTTAGCCCAAACTAAATTATGTCTAGCTGCATTATTTTGATGCAAAACAAGAGACAGAACTATTAATCTTGGAGAAAACATTAAACATACGCACCTGCCCTTTTCACCAAGGACAAATACCCCCTTTAATGACTTCAATAAACACTTCAAGGTAATACATGATATTACCCCTGAGAATCAAGGGTTTATAATCTTTTTTCAACAAAACAGCATTCACAAAACCACAAAAAAAAAATCACAGAAGGAGGTAACAGCAGTCCTTGGAAGCAGAAGATCTTCCCACTTGAAGGTCTCCCAGTCTCAACGATTCACAACATTTTCCAAAATCCAAGTTTTCTTTTTTAAACAGTGTCTCAAACCTCTTTAGAAATTACAACCTGTTGGACTGTAAATGCATGCCCTGCTGTTTAGAAGCTGGTCTCAAGCAAGTAAATCCCAACAAACCCAGAAAAATTGGATAAGCACATTCATCCCATTCATCTCAAATGGATGAGAGCTGTGAAGCTTAAAATGTGAGAATTTAAATTCCTGCATTTATTAGTCATATCAGCGATGACCACACAAGGCATCATCTACTTAAAAGTATTTACAGTGATGGGATATTACATCAGTAGGGACTGCACAGTGCACCAGTGGCAAAGGAGGCAACCACCCATGCCCTGGTGCAAACAACAGAATATTCCAGCAGCATTCTGGATAGTCTGTCCTTCCTTAAACCCCACATGGTGACAGCAACAGTTCTTGGCCACTAAGAGCTGAAATGAACCCTTGCTTGGGTTCTGCTCATGCCTTCTGGACCCAAATGTTTCATCCCGTGTGGAAACTGCAGTTTTCCACCAGAATTCTGATGGTGTTGCAGATCAGAAACAAAACCCATCCTTCCAAAGCACGCGTTGGACACTCAGCAAGTCCCTCAAGACACAACTACTTTGAACACATGGTTCTAGTTTCCTTTAAAGAGCACAATAGGCAGAAGCAGTGTCAAAGTACAAATATAAGACATTCATTCTTTCTATCCTAGCTGTACCTTCTAAACATGACACTGCCAAAAGCAGACTCCTAATGTGACAGATCTCAAAGCAAAGGGTACAGAAGCTGTACAATACATTTGGTTTGGGGAGGGAGGTGCTGTCAGGCATAATAATAACAATTCAAACATAAGCACAGAAATACACAACTGTCTACATGGATTACACTTCCTATTGCAAAGAGTATCAAAATGTATGTCCATACAACAAGCAAAACTTTTAATTTCATGATTCTGCAGATGCCTCTAAAATACTGACTCTTGTCTGAGCAGCCCAGTGTCTATTTCAGCAGCGTTTTGGAGCTGACAATACCTTTGGAACCAAAATAAACTTTGATGCACAAGTACTTGATGAAATGCTGCTGCTTTAACACATCCTAGGGAGGAGGAGAAGGATGCTATGAGGATACACAGCAGCCAAAAGCTCTTCCTAGGAAAAGTGGATGGCTTTCTGGAAACAGGGATTATATGACAATTGTGTGGTTTGGTTACAGAGTGTCAAAACTCTGGCTTCAGCAGATGCTTCCCCAGCACTCCCACACCATGAGTCACCTGGGACTGTTCTGGTTTCACATCATCCAGGAATCGCTTCATTCATGCTGAATTGGGTGGACAGGGAGGGCAGCAGATAGCTGTGCTCAGAGGAGTGGCATCACCAGGCAACATCCTTCATGAGGATATTCTAGGCTCAGATTTCTCTCCTCAAGTAGTAGCTACATTAATTTTCTATTTTACTGATGTAAATTTCTGTATTCTGGACAGATTTTTTTAAAGGGCTACCTTGAACACTGTAACTGCATTTTTATTTTGTGAGGTGCAGTAAAAAAATCAGCATTTCTGTAGGACAAAAATATCAATTAAATCCACTTCTCAGGCAGAATTTGAGAGAAAGAAACAATAAACTGGACAGATGAGGAGCAAGACCTGTCCTTCTGTAGCCATCTTGCACCAACACGCTTGGGATTTTTTTGCCTGGAGTGCAAACAGCTGAACTTGATTTTGATTTAGATTTTCTGGATGATGTTAAAACCAGATTAGTTTGAGCTATGTGTCAGATTTATGGCACTCTCGTGCTGGGATTTGCTGAGGGCAAGGAGAGCTACACCTGCCTTCCGTAGGAGGTCAGAATGGATGAGCTGGGGTCCCAGCTCTGGAAACGTCAAGGTGCCGGAGCCACGATTTTGCAGCACTGTTGCATTGAGATCTTCCCAGTGCTGAAATGAAGTGGTTTGCTTTTGGTGCAGTGCAATAGAAAAACTTGCCTTTCCTCCCTTATTATTGCAACATTTTGAAGCTTTGCTACAAAATAATGATTATCAACAAAATCTAGACATTCAGCTTTCACAGCGACTGCTGCTAACAAATCTGAGCTGCTCTAAAACGGCAGGTACAAGCCGAGCTGTAAGAGGCGAGGAGGGGGTATTCTGCCAGCACCACATTCTCCTCCCTTCCCTTTAAACCCCACCCCACCCCACCACCAGAGAAGTCAGCCCCCTTACCTGATAATATCATCGTTGTGCCCGAGGAAGAATTTCTGGCTGTGCTCCCTGGTGTTGTAAACCACGCCGACTCCAGCCACGAAGTACACCACCTCTTTCCCTGCCGTGTAGTACAGGTTGTTGCGGCACTGGTGGCCCCGGTAGCCGTACACCCACTCCAGCCGGAGCTGGCAGCGCGGAGCCGTCCGATCCGCCATGATAACCAGCCCCCTGCCCACCGGCACACACAGCCGAGCGCCGGCCCGCCTTCCCCCGGCACGCTCTCCCCTTCCGAACGGCGGCGATCCCCGCCCGCCTGNGCCTGCCGAAGCCTCAGGTGTCCCTTCCGCGCGGGGATGGGGATGGGGATGGGCAGCGCATCCGCGGATCCGGGATGCCGCCGCCGCCGCCGCCGCCGCGCTATCGCCGCGCCGCCACCATCATCTGCTGCCGCCGCTGCCCAGGACGAGCCGCCGCCGCTCCGCCGCCGCTGCGCGACCCGGGCAACTTCTCGGGCGCACAAAAACACACCTACATAAGCAGCAGACCGGGCTTTTTTCCTTTCCGAAGGCAAAGTAACTTCTGTGCGTCACCAGCACCACCTGCCAAAGACTCCCCGCTGCGTCTCCCGGGTTGCACCTTCTTGGTTTCCTGCACAAAGCTTCCTGGGCGCTCTTCTTTTTAACATATCTACCCTCGGGGCTAGAGCTGGAAGAGAAGAAAACACAAAACCCGTGCGCTTGAACCGGAGAGTGCACGTGTGTTTAAAATGCAAAGGGACTGCCTGGATGGGGGAGCTCTCCTTGGACGGGGAAGCTCTGCTTGGACGGGAGAGCTCTCGTTCGATGAGGGGAGCTCTCCTTGGATGGGGGAAGCTCTGCTGGGATGGGGGAGTTCTCCTTGGATGGGGGAGCTCTCCTCGGAATCGGGGACCCTCAGGTCCTGTCCGGAGCTCTCCTTGGATGGGTGCTGCGCCGCTCTGGGTGGTCTGGGGGCTTCTGAGGCTTTTCAGCAGGATCCAGTGCTCCGAGTTCTCATACAAATCCTCTCTTTCAATATCATCTCATATACAACATCCAGCATAAATATGGGAATATTACCCCACCTTTCCTCACCCCCCAGCAACCAAAAACTTTCTCCTTTTGGAGTTTATAGCAACTACGTAATTAAGACAATCTTATTTTCCCGTTTTCAGTCACAAAACACTCCAAGTCACCAAGAGTGGGGGCTGTGGCTTTTTTTTTTTTTTCACTGTCATCCTTTGGAATGATATTATAAGGAATACATTTCCTCTCTTGCCTTCTGCTTTTCCTAAAGCAGAATTCATATTACCATTGTCAGCCGAGCGTGATTGCTGCATGTTGTTGGTGATAAGACATCCACTGCTTTATAGTATCACTGCACAGGAACCCAAACCCAGCCCTCCAGACACTCGGAAGACACCGCAGGGAAGAGGATGCTGGAATCAGAGGAGCAGAACCAAACACCCATTCACAGAGCACAGCGCCAGACGGACGGGAAGAGGGAATTCCAAGGCTGACAACCCCTGTACCTTTTCCCACACAACACGCCTCACACCGACCGAGCTGAAAAGCGGCGTGCCGGCACCGCTCGCACACGGGGTCACAGCGCCGGCAGCACTCCAGGACACGGCAGCGGGACACCCGCCCTCGGGGAATGCGAACCCCGGAGCCTCGGGAGCCGCCTCCGGCGGGAGCGCCGGCCCCGGGCGGGCGGGGGAACGGGCGGAGCCCTCACGGCGCCGGCCCTGAGGCGGAGCCTCCTTCCCGCCTCACGGGGCGCGCGCGGGCGGCGGCGCGCGGCCCTTCCCGCCCTCCCTCCTGAGGGGGCGCGGCCTTCAGGGGCCCGCGGAGCCCTCAGCGACCCCGGCACAGGCCAGCCCTGCCCCGCCCCGCAAGGCACACGCAGATTTAGGCAAAAAACCCCGTCTTCAGCTTTCCCCGTGTGCAGTAGTCTCCAAAAGTCTCACAAAATGCAACCAAATTCGCACTCACCTTTTTTAACTCGTTCCCCAGCAGCCGCTCACCACAACCACCTTGTTTTATCATAGAATCGTGGAATATGCTGAGCTGGAAGGGACCCCCAAGGATCATCCAGTCCAGCTCCTGGCCCTACACAGACACCCCAGCAATCCCACCCTGTGCCTGAGAGCGTTGTCCAAGCTCTCTGTCCTGGAGCTCTGGCAGCCTGGGGGCTGTGACCATTCCCTGGGGAGCCTGGGCAGTGCCCAACCACTCTCTGGGGGAAGAACCTTGCCCTGATCTCCATCCCAGCGCCCTGACACAGCTGCAGCCGTTCCCTCAGGTCCTGTCCTGGTCACGGGAGTGAAGAGATCGATACCGGCCCCTCCACTGCCCCTCACGAATTCTTGATCCGTTCCCACACTGTTATTATTCAATGGAATAACTTCCACGTGATCATAGCTTTCTTTTTATGATTTTTTGGGCTACATTATCTAATTTACATTAAAAAATTAATCGAAATGACAGATAGGCTCTTCACCTACCCAACCAGGACAAACAAAAAACTAGTTTCAAGCCTCTGCTGGCGTGGCTGACACTTCTCTCTGAGCAGCAGCGGTCAAGCTGAACTTTGTATTTAATCCTTTGGGAAAACTTATATCCTCAGTTTTTGAAGAAAAAATTTATAAATTATTATCATTATTTTAGCAATTAAATACACTAGTCATGAACAAACACCCCATAAAAACCTCAAAGAAAAACCTTAAAATAAACATGTGGAGCAACACAAGTTAGGTTTCATTCATTTTTCTATAATCTGTACTCTCAAGAATTTGGTAAATTTTTGATGGTGATTGAATGAATTCAATTAATTTAAGCATGAAGTTTTGTGTAAATTTTTTTCAATTAAAAAAAAAGGCATTATTACTTTCCTGTTAGGAGCCGTCATGTTGCTGAAAATGTTCCTCAATGCTGAAGCCTGCTGTTCACTGTCAGCACAACGTAAATATCCTGGATGCTCTCATGGGGGTTTTTTTGGGTGTTAATTCTGGGTTCTGGAGTCCTCAACATCACAAAAAAACAAAAAAATGGAAGGAGCAACACAAAAGTGTGAACCTAAGTAAAAAAGGGGCATTTCTGTTAGAAAAAGACTAGTCTGGATGTACTTCCTATTTCACACAACTGTAAAAATGAACGCTTTAAAATATACTGAAGAACTTAATTAAAAGAGACATAAAAATTGGCAATAGCAGCAGCATTTTGCCTCCTCGTTGTGGCAAGGAGCCCACTGGCCTGGAATGCGTCTCCTGTGATTTTACTACTTGGTTTTTTTGATATGGAATGTAAAAACCAACTAATGTAGCATCTTGAACGGGTAGTACCTGAATGGCAGTTGCCACTCTGCTAAAGGGATCATCTGCTGCTGCTGTTGGGTTTTTTGAGGGCTTTGGGGTTGGTTTTTTAGGGTTTTGGGGGTTTTGGGGTTTTTTTGTTGTTGTTTGTTTGGTTTGCTTCTTTAAAGCAAGCCTTGTATAGAAGATGCCAGAAAGCACCACATCTCAAATGAACTCCAATCCTCTGTGATACATCCTGCCCACTCCATACATATCCAAGAGCTGTGATTAACAATGAACACTGAGGTTTTCCCTCCCAGAAACATCTGTGTTATGTCCTAGATATCTGCTCCACAAAATAGCCTTTATAACTCTTATTTTTATGGATGAATGTACAGCAGATGCACAGAGATGGCATATTAATTGGTATTTCAAAATTGGTACCTCTTATTTGAGCTGCAAACGCTTTTTAAAATTATATAAAATCCCTAAGAACTCGGGGGAGGGATCAGAAGCAGGAGCTGTGATCTAGTTCTGTTTATTTGTTGCCTGGCATTACATTAATCCAATCCTGACTGATGCCTCTCAGTGATTTTACAATTTAGCTACAAAATCATAACAGGGGAATTGGCTCTAAGCTCTTATTCCTTGTGGGCAGGAATACTGATTTGCATTAGTGAAATGCTTGGATCTGGCCAGAAACAGCGTTAGGAGAAAAGGAGAAAAGAAAAAATGGAGCCTTTTCCATCCTCACGCCTATTTCAGAGAGACCTGGAAGACAGGGCTCTTTCCAGAACCAGCCTGGAGGGAAAGTCCTTCGGACCAACCGAGACAGTTTGGTTCTGCTGCATCCCAGAGCTGTGCAGGACAGCCAGGAAGAGCAGATGGATCAAAGCTCCCCATCCCACCTCCACACTCGGACGCAGAGGCCCGAGGTCCCCCAGACCCCCTCTCTCACGGGATACTGCCTGCCTTCATCCAGCCTGAGGGGCCCCCTTTCTGCCATCTCTTCATGGAACCTCAGTGACCAATTTAAAATCACTGCAGAAAGCTTGATCTTCCCACAGAACCTCCTTTTTTCCTGCCACAGCAAGGATGGTGGTGTTCCTCGCCGTTCTGTATCCTGGCTGCCATGCTTGACTCAGCTTCCCTCCTACGATGATTCAGCTGAGACGTGTCTAAATCTTGCCACGAGTTTACATAACTCCTTAGAAATCTGACTTTCTGAGCGAAGAGAACTTTGATCCGAGCTCTTCATTCTCTCGAGCGCCCCGCACCAACAAGCCCCGGCGTGCGGTCCCGGTGGCAGCGGCTCCGCCGCAGCTCAGCATCTCCCTGGATACAGTGACCTCTCATGGACGATGCCAGCACTCGGGGAGCAAGGGACAGTTCTGTCTCAGCTGGGCGTGGGAGGAGAAGAACAGCAGTAGCAATTAACAGACTGGTAACAAATTCTTGTTAAGCCCAGATAATTTCTGCCGTTACAACGTAATGAGCCACCCCAGCGTCTCATCTGACAGAGAAAGAGTATTGTGGGACATTCCTTACTTTGGAATACAAAGCAAATGATATTTCAGACACAGAAATGGGGATTCACAGTGCACTGTAGCAGCGGTGTTCACCACCACCAGGCTGATCAGCGCGGGGGTGGTGCTGAGCATGGGAGGATCCGGCAGGCACCGACGCACAAAATGCTTTCCTTTCGTTCCATTGGGTGTTTTAAAGCCAAGCAGCCCGTCCGATGTCCCCGGCCGCGTGTCCTGGGGCCGCCCGGCGGGTGAGGGCCGCGGCGGCCCGGGCTGCGGGCGGGCTGTGCTGCATTATGACACGCTGCGGATGCGCCCGGGCGGCTCCGCGGCGGCTCCGCGGCGGCCGGGGGCGGCTCCGGGGCGCACCCCAGCCCTGCACCCCTCCGCAGCGCGGCTCCTGCTCCAGGCTCTCCGGACACACCGCGGGGACCGGCTGAGGGGGCGGCCTCCGCTGGGCAGTCCACGGACAGGGCCCAGGGGTCCACTTCTTCCAGGAATTTCAGTCTTAACATTGATGAGGGATTGAGCACAGCCTGATTTTCTGTTTGTTTTTTAAATGGAAAGGACTAATGTTTGTTCCAACTCATTGTGATTCAAGTTTCTGTATTTCTTCAGCCACCTGTGGTTAGCAAAGGTAGCAAAAAAAAAAAACAAACCAAAAAAACCACAACCCAGCCACCAAAAGTAGCAAAACTATCATACCTGCAAGTTATTTATTGCAAAGTTAGATTCTTAAAGGCCCTACCCATTTAAAGTCTGTGAACTCAAGCATAAGAAGGGAGACCATGGTGAAGGGAAAAAACATCTAAACCAATATTTCACCAGGACAGATGGAGATTAATAATTCCTTTCTTTTCCTTTACCATTACCATTAATCTTCCTCATACAGAGTAGTCCTACCACAGAGCATATTCCCTGTGCAGAACAGATGGATTAACAGATTATTTGCATTAATCTAAAAGAAAACCCTCCCACCAACACATATTAAATTCTGATGGCTAAGGAGTTCTGGGTTTTTTCCCCACATTGTACTCCATTTGCCAGGGTATGGGGAGGACCCTCTGACACCTTCCCTTATCTTAGAATGCGATGCGAGGGTCCCTCCAAGATGGAAAAAGGGAGACTGGCCTGACTACAGGAAAATTCGTCTTCTTACCAGTGACAAGCAACACAGCTGGGAAGTGGTTTGCCTTAATTAATTTTCTTTGAAAGTTTTAAGGTTCAGGTTCTGTGTGACTTTTGCAATGTATGTCCAGCAGAAGTATCACAACTTAGGTACAAACCAGCTGAAGTAATGTGCTACACTGTGCTAGAAATCCTCACCCTTCAGTGAAGCTCCAGGAGGAACAGAACATCCCATCTGTCAGCGGTCCAGCCAAGGCCACTTGTGCAATTCAGAAAGTGTCATGGCCACCTCTGAGCAGGTGACAGCGGTGGCAGTGACAACCTGCTCCTGTTTCAGCCCCATTTCCATCACCCACCTTGGCAGTTTCCTCTTCCCCTGGCATTTTCCAGCAGCAGTCCCTCCCTTGACATGACCCAAGAGATTCCTGCACTCCTCTCCCTCCTGCCCTGGCACACGGATGTGCACACTGACCTGACTTCTCTGACCTGGCTCTGTCCGGGGAGGCTCCTCCTGAGCTCTCTCTGCAGGGAACTGCTCCCTGAGGCTCCAAGGCTTACTGGGATTCACTCCTGCTCCTCAGCAACTTCCAATCAGTCCCTAAGCAGAAAGGATTTTTATTCAAGTCATTCTTGGGAACAACTTCCAGTAAGGAGCAAGACAAACAAGAAAACAGCTCTAAAGGCAATGTTCAACCAAATCACTCCAGAACCACACACTACAGGCTGTCGAGATCCATCTACCTGATGCTCATTGCACCAGCTCATTTGAAGTGACACATACGTAAGGCATCAACATCTCTGTGCACGTTAATCAACTCAGCAAATTGTTTCCTAGTCTCTAATAAGGTTAAACCTTATAAGTGTTTTCTACTGTACGAAATTTTACATTTACAATACTAGCAGTGTTAGCCTACATTTTACTAATAATTAGACTGAACAATGTAACATTACAGAGTAAAAACTTGTGTACATGAATACTCCATTGTTTAATAACCAAAAACTTTGGAAAACAAGAAAAACCCAGAGAACACTGTACACTCCATGAAAATAATTTAAGACACCATATTGGTCACATGTTCAGGAAACTCTCAGTTGGAAACACGTGAGTTTGCATCAAAATTAATATTTGAGCGTATTTTAACAATCACAATACATTAAAACCCAGGTTCCTTACATTTCATTGATTTTAAAACATATTGGAGCTTCTTAGAGCTATTTCTATTAGATGGTTCCCTAGGTGGCATCCAAGGTAAGGAAAGGATGCAAGCACTTGAGCAAAAGGTGGGTAAAAAGTTGGAAACTGGTGCTTACTCGAAATGATGTCCTTTTGCTGCCAGCTGGAACATGGAGCTTTACCTGCATCGGGTAAATGTTCAGGGAACTCCATCGCCCCAGCCTCTGATGTGCTTACTCCCATCCACTCTGCTGGTTTCACTTCCCACAAAAAGTATCTATATCAGAATATTTTGCAAAATATTAATTTAATTCCTTTTCTCTTTATTTTTGGCGCTTAATTTGGGAAGCAGGGTAAAAGGGAGGGCAGGTGGGAAGTGAAGGGAAAGAAAAGTGGGAAGAGAGAAAACAACTTTCAGAATGAACTTTTGCACAAAATAATGGAATTACATTTGAAGACATCAGTTTCAGTGCACAGGAGAGATGACATTTTAAAATAACTTTATTTTTGATCCTCTTTCAAAATTATGATTTAACATCGTCAGAAATGAAATAAGAAACTTACCCAGCATATTTAGTTTTAAAAGCATTTAATGACATCGCATATATTTAACAGATAGGGTAAAAGTCTAGAGGTACAGTTCGATACAACTGAAAGCCAGTTCCAGTACTACTCTTGACTACAGGCCCAGTCATTGAAAGTTCATTCCTATTAAATGTAATTTTTGATTGTGCAGTAAGATGAAAATTTTTCATTACAATAGTTACAGTGACAGAAATGCACACTATGTATCAAAGAGCAAGGTAATGTAGCAAAATTATAACACACAGTGCTGCAGCTGACAAGCAAGTAACCATTTGAGTAACATTACTTTTCCAGTAAATGCTTCAGTTCCACTTTTACACTTATTGATGATTTTAAAGGGTTTATTATACATCTAGTCTTATTATACTTTGTACTAGAATTATCTGAAACATACAATATAATGTATTTCGGAAAAAAAAAAACCAAAAAAACAAAAAAAAGAAATTAGAAATTACAGCTTATTTAAAACTGTACCAGCCTGTTAATCCGTCTTGAACACCAACATTCTTATCTGTCGTACTCGATGCGGGGACGCTTCGGGTGGTGTTAATACCAACGTTGGGCTGTGAGTCAACGCATACCTGCACTCTGTTACAGCAAAGAGAACACACTACCACTTTAATTCCTGTTAGAATCGCAAGGGGAGGCTCTACTAGTCAGGACTCAGCATAACAACCTTAACTGGAAGTGAACGCCTTTGAGAATTTGTACATTGGTTTCTCATGTGCACAGTAGATTCGAAAGCACCGCTGCCTTGCATACCAATAGCACTAGGAGTGGGTTATTTTCCAAGACAGCCTCACAAAATTGAGGAACAGTTTAAATATTAAGATCTAATCTACATTAACTTCATTAAAAAAAAAAAAAAAAAAAAACAAAAACAAAAACAAACCCCCAAAACCTGGTCCTCCCTCTCCTACAGAAGCTGCCCAATGCACCTCATACATTTGTAACTTTAGATTCTTTTTTTTTTGTTGGCTTTTTTTATTTTAAAACGCTCTATAAATAAAAAAATGTCAATCACATTGAGGAACATGAGGCACAGAGAGTAACGTATTGGTTCTGA
Source organism: Edolisoma coerulescens (assembly GCA_013397115.1). NCBI lineage: Eukaryota > Metazoa > Chordata > Aves > Passeriformes > Campephagidae > Edolisoma > Edolisoma coerulescens. Next base: position 4,117,523 of record VWZW01005507.1, read on the forward strand.
GCTCGCATGCTGGAATTCCACTGGAACGGTCAGAGAAGTGCAGTGTGTGGAGATGGAATTCACTTCTTTTTACCAAAAAGGCTGAATCTTTTCTCTTTGTCTTTCTCTTTGTCTTTCTCCCGCTTGCCAGGGCTGGACTCGCTGGTTATTGTGACACTGGCAGGCAAGGTCTGGGCACGGCTGGAGGCTGGAGTGCTCTGGGTGGTCGGGGACACTTCGATTTTGTCCGAAGAGATCGCTGATGTGATGGCCTGAATCCACGTGTTCATCTCCTCCTTCAAGAAGCCCCAAAGGCACAAAACCGTTACAAGCAGCACGGCCCTCTGACTCCCGCGGCAGCGCGCAGGGGGAACGGACGCAGGTGGGAAACGCAGCCCCAAGGAAAAACAGCCCCGACCCAGCCCCTCTGGCTGTGCACCTCCAGAGACACCTCTAGAGGCTGTACCTGAGCAGCCCTGGGCCTACACATCACCCACACACAGAGTGCACACCAGCTCTTAGCAGCTGCTTCTCCCCGTGGTGCAGCAGCACAGACAGCACAGTAAGAAACGGTAAGAAAACCACACTTACATCGTCTTTGGCTTGGAAGAGGTATTCGTTGCCATCGGTCAATCTGGAAAAAAACCACCATCACAAATGTAGCTCAGTTGTGGTCACACTGCTTCAACTCCTGCTTGTTTGGCTCCAGCACATGAGCAGCCAGAGGCACACAGGACTGCATGGGACAGTGCCCACATGCCAAATGCCCCCAACAACCCCTGCTGCAGCCACAGACACGGTAGCTCCAGGCTCTGGACATTCTCAGGGTGATGCTCCTGTCCTTGTGTGGCTGCTGGCTCAGTATCTGCTCTTTCAGGTACATCTTTTGTCCTTAGCAAAACACATTATCAAAGTTTACTCAATACTTTAAAAAGAAAAAAAGTCACAGGCAGCACCCAGATTTTCATGGCTCCTGTGAAAACCCAGCAAAATTCTGCAGCTGCTCTGCTCTTGTAGCTATGGTGGTGCTGGCTCGAGGTCCTACAGAGTATTAGTGATGAGCAGCTACCTCTCCTCACAGTGAAGGCCAGAGTCTCCCTTCTGCTTGACTCCTGTGCTGATTTTACTCAGGTGGTGTAACTAGGATACATTTAACAATGTATGTGATGATACATATAAATTAAAAACCAACTGAATAACACCAGAACAAGCAGGAGGCAGGGGCAGCAGGAGCTCTGCTGCAGGTTTCCTCATCCTTCCCAACAAAAAGCAAGCATTTTAACAACTCTTTCTGAAATGAAATTAAGGTTTAAACAGTAAAATAACAGTGCCTGAATAAAGGAAATATCTACATGCAAGTAACCGAGGGGCCTGATGCAGGTGATGGAGCACTGGGAAAAAAGGGCAGTTGGTTTTCCTGCTTAACTTTGCATTTGGAACAGCATATCCTTCCATTAGCAATTCAGAGAGGTTTAAAATAGTCTAAAGGATGAATCACATAGCTGCAGGCCTGTCTTCAAGAAAGGTACATTTCCCTAAATATTTGCTATGTATTTTCTATAAAGCAAATTTTCCCTGGATAGGGATTCTATGATCTTCAGAGGATTCCTGTACCAATACAAAATTACACCACCACCACCCCTGCTCTGCCAAAAAAACCCCAAACACCTGTCTTGGAATATATGACCCGACCAGTTCTTAAAGTGAGTTCTTTGACAGGATTACCTTGCAGCTGTGTAATGATAAATATTTCTTAACTGTTGGCACTAGAAGATTGTGCAGTAAAACAAAGAGTTTCCCAAGGAAAAGCCTTTTTCCTAACCTTTGAACAACAGGTCCTTCACATATTCCAGAGTAAAATATGGTCTGTAACTCTATGTTCTAGACCTGAATATATGAGAGATGTCTTCAGTAGTCTCCTAAATTCATAATGAAAAAATTAGACAAGATGCTTGATTTGGAAAAGAGCAAACCATGCTCACTGTTGTCAATCATTTCCAGAGGAAGTGGTTGAAAAGCCCAGCACTGTGAAATGCAGGCCTCTGACTCCAGGCACACACATCTGGTCTTGTCCCAGATGAAAGTGCTCTGATTGCTGTGACACTGTTTTGTGCTTGCTTGCTCTGATGAACAGAGCATGACTCAGGGCTAGGAGATCTTGCTCAGAAAAGCAGGTGCTGCAGTTAACATTCATGGTCAGTTCCTGGGCTGGGTCTCCCAGTGAACACACCCACCATGGCCTTCCCAAGGGCAGAACACTGCCCCAGGTTTACCTGAGCTTGAACACATGCTTCTTCTTTTTGTAATCGACCGCTACTTCGCAGACTGCGTCCTTCAAGCTGACGGGGATCTCGTTGTGGTAGGGGATGCCAGAAGCAGCAGCTTTCGAGTCCTTGTAGAAGCCCATCTCTTGGTTGTTTATGACACAGTACACGTTATGCCATGACCTTTGAGACATGGGAAACAACAAGAGCAGTTATAAATCCAATGCTCTCGCCTGCAGAACTGGAGAAACCAAATGCAATTAATTCTGTAAGTTAACGGAGATTGGTTCAGTGTGAGGATGTGAATACAGCCTACGCTGTCCCATAAAGTGCAGACAGGGAATTCTTTCATGGAAGCACAGCTTCAAGACAAAAGCCAAAGAGAACAGAGATTCCCAGAGCTCCCTGTGATAGCACATCAGCCTGTCCTCACAGTGGGAGGACTGTTTGGCAGACTGGGCACTTTGCATTCTTGAGACAGAAAATGATTTGACCTTTTAATGGCAGTGCTCTGTTGCACAAGGAATTCTCACTGTGTTGCAAACTGATGAATGGAATGGACTGTGTGTGAAATCCTTGACTGACACAAATACTCTTAGTGGCATCATCCACCTCATTCTCTAACTGAGCTGTGAAAATTAACAATTACTGGAAATAAGAGTACCCAGACACTAGTACCGGTGGCTGTCACTGCCTCAAAGGCGTTGTCTGGTGTGAATAACTCCAGTGGAACAAAAATCCTGGTACTGCTGTACTCACTTGTGATCTCAGCTCTGCCAAGTGCTTCAGCTCCTACCAAATCCCACAGATGTTGCTGCAGCTCAGCACTTGCTGTGAACATTTCCCTTGTCAGCCAATTCATAAATCTGGTTTCCAGAGCTCTCTCAGGTCACGAAGGACCGCAGTCTGCTTTTTCAGTGCAGACAAATCTCAAAGTTCTGCCTGTTTGAGACCTGAAGGACATTCCTTGGGAATGGAATTGACTACGGCACACCAATCGTCCTCTGTTCATGCTGAACAGATTATGGAGTAGGTGGAAAGTGGTAATGTGCAAACAGAAAATGTCAGAAGAATATGAACATTTCTAGTCTCACACCTACGTGGTTTTCTTTTCTTGCAGTAACGTACGACTTGAGAGATCTGGAATCAAATCCCACTACTGCCACAAATCCATCATGTGGAGTGGGAAAGTCGTGGTATCTCTCTACCTCAGTTTTCCACCTGACAAATGCAGCTAACGCTGCCTTTTGTACCGAGTATCTTTAGACTGCAGTTCCCCACATGCAGTGTTCAGCCCTGCAGCCCCAGCCCCTATAGCAACAGGAGCCTGGGAGGTCTCTGGCAGCTGGGAGAAGGCTGGAGATGGTTGTGTGCCATCCTAGGCAGAGCCCTGGGCTGCCCTGCCCCGTGTTATGCATCGAGCACTTTACCTGCTGGAGGCTTTCTTGCTGTGTGTCTCCCACTCGTGCTTGCGGTGTAAGAAGCCCTCCATCTGGGCTGAGGGGATCTCCTGGGTTTTGGCTGGGAGGGTAGCAGCAGTCTGGGCCTGAACGCCGCTCTTGGCTTTGCGGTCTGACGTCGGGGAAGGAACGGGACTGGACTCTTTGGAACTCGTCCTCTGTTCTGCAGCTCCATTGACCATTTCATTGGTTTCTGCGGTTTCTGCCACCTAGGAACAGTGGAGAACACGTTCAGGCAGAAGCCCCCAGCACCGAGGCATCCCGCAGTTAATCTGTCTCCCTGCACAACGTGGCTGTGTATAAACTTTGCCCGGACAATGACACAGGCCAGTAAGTTCTTTCTCGCACTCCATGGAGACACAGGAGGCCAAGGAAATTAGAAGGTAGGAATGGATTAGTACCCATTTTATAGGTGGAGAGACGGGAAAATAAGAGCAGCTGAACATCAGTGTGAATTTTACTGTGCTTTGCTCTGCTGGTCAATTCTTTTAGATATTGTTATTCCTAGAATGAGAGCATTCAATTCTGTTGCTAAGTACTCAAATGTTTGGAACAGTAACAATCACACTTTCTGCAAACCTAGAGGAACAGAAGTTATACACATCAGCCACCTTAAATACATTTATGGCATTACTGGGGCATTAAAGATCCATAAAAGGTATTAACTATGAGTCAGCAGAGAAAGATGTCACAATCTCCCAGGAGCATTTACAAAAATGTGTGCAATTGATTTGTTTCTGTAAAAGCTCCTTTCCCGCTTTCCCCGTTCCCCTAGTGACACAACAAAATCAAAACATGCAGAAATTAGAAAGATTACACCATGCATTTCATCTCCACCATCCCAGTTAGGATATTGGATCGTAAAGACAAGGGGAATGAGGTCATGTGTCAATTGATCGAGGTCTGGTTCAGACTGGCGTTATTAGGTGGATTGGATTTTGGTTAAAGGAACTGAAAACCACCACAGTCACACAGCATCACACACTATTTACCCCCAAACAAAGACAGAACCAAGGCCTTGCCCATCACTTGCTTTGTTGGTCGCGTTGCCTGGTGCACTGGGATCGATAGCCTAGAGAGCAGCCGTGTTTCCAGCAGCTCTCACTGGTCAAGCTGGCGACGTCTTCAGGAGCCATTCATCCAAAAATCATTTAAATTGGAATCCTAATGGCTATAAGCTTTTGAAATGCAGCTTGGTCCCAGTTTTTTTTTCTTGTACCATTACTTTGATGTGTAGAGCCGTTGGCAGCAGCTCGGGAGTTACACAACCAGTGTGTAGTATTATTATTAGCAAGTTACTAAAGCTCAGTGCTGCTAATGCTCTAGTAGATTACAAACATTCTGGACTGGTTTTATGCAGACAAGCAGGTTTTTGTGAATGGCACAATAATTAGACATTCCCACTTCTGCACAGGGCCTGGACAAATCAAAAGCAGCCAAATTATTATGCAACAAACTCAATTTTGCCACCGTTTGCTAGAACTTCTTATACCTGCCCAGTATCCATTATTGTGCCTCACACCTTGTACCTCACCATTGGCCTAGGAAGATCTGAGTGTCAGCTTGCTCTGAACATGGGAAGGATTGGTTAACTGCCTTTAGCAACCTAAACCTCCAGAGTACAGACACTACACCCTCAAACAGGGAGAGAATCACAGCTCACATTGCACTTCAGTCAGATCTGGTTTACCCTGTCCCTACAGACACGTAGCCTTACGCTGCTCCTTCACAATTAGGATCAATCTAAGCCATCAACCGTCACTACTTCTATCCAAATCTCAAAGTAGAGCAAAAATGTTGCATTAAAGAGGGGGAGAGGGTAAATAGATGAGACTGAAGATTATCCAAACACTGCCAGAACACAGGTAGCGGAATGAACAACCCCTGAGTCACCATTCATCACCCATGTCAACCACCCACGGCCAACAGGTCCCTTCAAGAACAAGGAGAGCCCTTTGCACACCTTTCTGTCCCGTGACAGCTCCTGAACCTCAAACTCTGCTCTGCCACTGGCTGGAGCCCTGTCTGAGGGACCTGAAACCTCTGACCAACACTGAGGAATCACATAGCCCACAGGAACTCATTTCCACAACTTAAATGAATTCCCCAGGAGTACCTGGCCCCTGCGCTGACACAGAAAGCAGCACGTTTGCTGGAGCGGTACCAGCCAGACATGAAAATAGGGCTGATTTGGGGGTACCTAGAACCCCTAATCTGAGGTAAACCAAACCAGTTTCAAACCAGCAGCCACTGCACTCAATGTGTTTTATGGGAAATAATACAGAATTCAGTGCTGCAATCTGCAACTCTGTGGCTTTGAACAGTAACTGCCAACTTCAATCACACCATCAGACCCGCACCTTCTACATCAAATTCTACCGGTTGTAAAAGGCCTATGAAAAGCTTTTCTGATGCTCTTTCAGGTTTTATTTCCTTTCACGTGTTATCTACAATTAACAGAAAACAAGCAAAATAAATCATGAACAGCTCTGCAAAGGATGTGTCATGAAAATGGAGAAAAAACAGGAGCTGACCACACTTTAATGGAAACATGCGTGGGGCATGCAGAGACAATGCCACGGAGGACAAACAGCAACAGCAAACTCCTGTTACAACACAACAGGTCTCGTGTACATGATACAGTTCTCTCAGTGGGGCCTGAGGGGTTAGTTGGAAGTGCTTTAGTGGCTACTCTGGAAATCTTTAAAGCAGGACTGAGACATGCAACAAGACAGGTGGTGACAATGACAGAGGCGCCCCTTTGCATTTCACAGTGCTTGAAGCAGCATCTGCTCAGTTCATTGACTCAAGGCTCTGCCCCGCAGCTGAAGAACCAGATGATTTGCTTGGTTCAGGTGCAAACAGATGCCACCCGCTAGGCTGTTCTGGCAAAAGGACCTTCCTAATGCCTTTAGCCAAACCCACAGGCTGCAATAAATAGCTGAAATCCTACTCTTCTAGTGCTAGAAATGATGACCTTAATCGATGACTTACTTTTTCTTCATCGTCATAAAAGGGGAATTTTTATGTAAGTGTACTAATACAAATAAAAAAAAGTCTATCGCTGTAAATTCCTCTATAGACTACTTTTTCACCAGAATACATGTGAAGGCTCTGCAGATGGTGGAGTCTGAAGCTACAGCTATCTTGCCCTGAGAACTGGCACACTTTCGAGGCACAGGGCAGCCACCAGAGCATCCCTATAAATTCATACGGAATTTTTAAAAGCATTAAGAAGCTATATGTTGTTATCCTGACAAAAGAAAAAAAAAAACAAAACATGCATCATGAAGTGGAAAGACAAAAGTACAGTTACTGAAGCACATCCTTTCAATCACCACTCTCAGTTCACAAGCTCAGCCCACACAGAACAATCCAGCTGCACTGCTCAGCCAGTTGTCAGAAGCCAAAATTCTGACCAACAGCAGCACATCTTGTGCCTCACAGCAGAACTGACACAGCTCTGTACACCCGAGGTATTGCAACACAGGACTCAACAAACTGAGCTCGAAAGTTCTCATGGAAGACTGAAGTGCAGATAGCAAAGATGAACATGGAAATGCATTATGTAGCATGGCAATAAAATAAAATTTCAAAAGAAGCAAACAGGTGATGTATAAGGCTGTGCTAACCAACAAGATGACGGTCTGGGACGTGCTTGAAGATCACCTCACATTCCCTGCCACAACTATACAGAATTTATAAACACTAGAATGTACAACAGCTCACTCCAGGACTGAATGCTAAAGAAGAACCAAAAGGTTTTATTTCCAGAAAGAGAAAGGTGGAACTGCCGTGTACTGAGGAGCATCGGCAGAGTCTGTGTGCAGATTCAGACCTAACTGGGATGGGCTTCTTAAAGCCAAACTTGTGCTGAAAGGCATTTCCTGCCAGAGCCCTCGGCTGGGACTCGTGTTTGCTCTGTAGCACTGTAAGAGCCCCGACAGCCACGGATCCCAGCCTGCCAGGAGCCTTTCCTGCACTGAATGTGACCCCAGAGAACCAGGTTCAGTAACTAAGAGAAGTATCCTTTCACTCAAAGCATTAACTGAAACAAGGAGGCTCTGCAGGAAGGAGATGGGGAAGGGAGCCAGATTCAGCTCCTGTGCTGCATCAGCTCCAGAGACATTTACTGGCATTGTCACGGCTGCACGTGAGGACTCTTGGCATGCACCCTGACTCCACTGGGACACCCCCTATCAAGAAGGAGCGAGTGAGGCATGGAGCATTCAGCCTGCACCTATGTATAATAAAGAGCTGGGATTTTAGACAACGTATTTTATTTAGTTTTAAAAGAAAAGCATCACAACCTCTCCCCAAGGGGCTACACCCTGCTCTCATTTACACCCCTGCCCAGAAATCAAATTGCTGTAGTGCCACCTGGACAGGACCAAGGCCAAACGGGGCGCCAACACAGCAAGATCACAACTCTGCATGAGGACTAAACCCCCAGATAAATCTAGATAATGGTTTTGAATGGTTTATTTCACGTTTATTTGTCTCTGCGGTCAAGGAGTCCATTCTGCATGGAATGTTATACAAACTAACCTTAAGGCTTTTATTTGTCCACAGTCACACTCCCCCCTCCCAGCCCTTCCTGCCCAGCTCACTTGTGTGGATTATCTTTGGCCTGGTACATAACTCTTGCTAATGCAGCTGATTTAATAAAGTTGCCGTGCTGAGACCTGTTAGTATAACTCGATGCGTCATACCTGTCAGGTCCTAGTGCTCTTCTTCATTAGGATGTAATCTCATTACATCTCAATTACTCATATAAAGGACGCTTTCGCTGGAAAATCTTAATGCTATTAGCGACATGAAAAACTCACAGTAAATAACATGAAATAAATGTGTCACCTTAAAGCAACTGAGTGTCAGTGGGGAGATTCAAATAAACAAAGATTAAAGTGAAGCAAATATATGTCCAAGGGGCTGCTAATTAAATAAAAGTCAACTGATGGGAAGGAAGAGAAAAGCAGCAGGGAAATCTGAAGCCAAAAGATTAAACCAGTACCAGTAAACCATACTGAAAAAAGGTTTCTGTTGCTGCAAGTGATTCTGTGGGTCACAGTCCAGACCACGAGCGGTCATTGGCTGTCCGTCTGCTAATAAAGTTTTTGTAGTTTTGGTAGGTTTGGGAGCGGTAACTAACCCGTGGAGATTCCTGGTCTGAGGGCAAACCGTTTTGGGAAACTTGTTCTCCTTTTGTCCCATCCCTGTCGGAGAGAGGAAAAAGAAAAGAAATTGTATAAGGTCCTTGGAAGTCACCCATCTTGTTCAACAAAATGAGATTTTCTTACTGAATATTAATTTAAGAAATTTAAGCATGTTCCTAAAATCCTGAGGCCCAACTGAATAAACCCAGTGTGAAGTGAGATTTAACCAGACTTTACTGAGAGTTACCTTACAAATAAACCTCCTCCCACCACATAAGCAAGTTCATAAATGTCAATGTTCCATGGATGCAGCTTAAAATCTGTAACTGATGCTCATCAAAGAAAAAAGCCAAGATTGTTCAGAAACTGCAATTCATGGCCCACGGGGTGTAAAACCAGTATTCCTACTTTTGGGCCAGGGCTGCCTCAGCAGTGACAACTGGAAAACGGGAACTTAGCAGGGAATTCAGGGACTTGGGAGAGGTCCTGTCCCCATAAACCACCAAGTCTTCTAACAAGGGTCATGTTACAAACCCATACAACCTCCTCTCCTTTTACAGCACACTTTCAGCCCAAGGGTTCCCCAAGGGAAGTGCAGAGTCCAGCTCACCATTGCTGCTGGGAGTCTCCATCCTCTGCAACCTTGGTCTCCGGAGTGGGCGGCTGCCTCTTCCGCTCCTCCTCCTCTTGCTGCCGACGGACTTCCAGCAGTTCCAGCTGGGACAGGAAACATTTTTTATTTAAAAACACTGCTCATTTTTCATGGGGCGTTCTAGAAACTAACAATAAGTCAGTATGTTTTTCTGAAACATTACTGAAATTAAAGTGAATGGGGATAAAATTGGAAGGCATCAGTCTTTAAAAGCATCATTCATGCCAAATGGCACTGAATTTGTCAGGGAGGGCATCAGCATTAGACCCTCTGATAGCAGCCTACCACTGGCCATCTCTATTTTCCAACTCATTCTATTAGAACAAAACCCAGACAAACAAGAAAACAGACCAAGTTATTAAAATATCCAAAAGCAACATCTTCTTGTGTGCTTGCCAAACACAGAAATAAAATGTTCCATGTCTGAATCCTTGAAATTACCCATCTTCATAAAACCAGCCTGATTTGTGAAGACGCTGAGAAACTCCAGTTCCTTTTGTCTGCAGCAGTGACGCTCAGTCTGTGTGAAAACCCAGGCCACTTCAACTGTAGTGTCTAAAGCCAAATTGTTCTCCAAAGATGGTAAAATGCTCTCCAAGCATTAATGATTGACATTGCAGCCGCGTTCAAAATGGGGCATGGGGGTTTTTTTGCTTATTGTGTCTTCCTAGGGGACAATACAGCCTTGCACTGGAGCAGTCACAACACAACGAACATCACTATTACTGCCCCCTTCCCACCACTGCCATCTTTAACCAAAAATGATTTATAAAGTGTTCGGATCTGGGTCTCTTCATTCTGATTCACCCTTCCCTTTAGAGCCCAACCAGTACAGCAGAAGGCTAGAGCAAACTGCTCAGCTCTGAAATTTCCTTCTGGGTCATCACTCCCAGGCCCGAGACAGCTCCTGCTGACTCTTGAGGTCATTTATCATTTAAGCTTTTTCCTTGCAGGTCGTTGAGTTCAAATTAACCAGAGAGGGTTTTTTAGTATGGCTGGAAACACGAAACTTCAGGCTCTGGGTGGTTGGCTGAGGTCGATCAACAACCAACCAACAAATGGAGATCAGGCTGGTGATGCTGGGAGTTATTCCAAACCATCAGCCAAGAGGAGTGGCCAGGGAGGTTCAGACACTCACCGTGGTCAGTCTCTCCAGCGCTGCAAACCTCTCGTCCCAGGTAGCTGCGGATTTCTCAAACGCTTCGTGCCGCTTGATTAATTTTTCCACCTCATCAACGCTCTGCCCTATTTCACGACTGGACAGGTAGGGCTCCTGTCCCAGCAGCCAGGCCTCAGCCACGCTTGCATCTCTGGAGAACTGGTGCACCTCCAAAACTGAGCAAAGAGGGCACAGGTGTCAGTGCCATTAATGTCACAAAGAAGAGCATCATGGAGTCATCAGGCAGCTTTGGGATTTACCTAAACACAGCTCAGGGAACAAAGTACATGCACTTGGCTAAGTGTTTCCCTTAGCTAAGTTCAGTGAAACTGATCATTGAAAAGACAGAAATTTCGCCTGTTGGCTTTGCTTTAAGGAAAAATGAAAGTTTCATTTTGCAAGTTGAGTGTGGTTTCTTTGTTCTAATCTGCTGTAACCTACTAACTTCAGCATAGAAGTTGGAATGTGACACCTGCAAAATACAACGAAGTTACTGCACCGAGCTCCAAATTTGATCATATAGAGCAAGACCTTTGGTGCAGGTTTCTTGGTTTCAAATTCTCCATTATTTAACAACCAACAGGTGTGAACCTTGCAGCTATTCCGGCACAAACACACTTCCAAGCACTCTAACGGAAAAGTGAGGAGCTGCAGGGCTTTTTCAAGGCCCAGAAAGGCACAATGAAGAGAGTTAGATACAGCCCAGCCCAAAAGAAAACCAAGGGTGTCCTTACTCAGTCTCAGCCACTCCCATCTGTCTTCCCATTTGTCAATCATTTCTTTTCTCTTTTCCGTCAGCTGCAGGAGCTTTTCCTTGATCTGGATGGAGAGCAGAGAGCAGGGCTGTTACACAAGCACCAGGCAGCAGCTCCCCCCACCCTGCACTGACAGACACCGCACGAGTTCCTCAGGAAGTGACTTCACTGTGCAAACAACAGCTGCTTTTCTCTTCCAAGTATAAATAAATGTGACATTTCCATTAAAATATCACATTTGCATAAGTATTCCGTGTCTGTTAAAAGCTACAGCACATAGAATATTTGATAAAAGGGTGTAATGGGCAAACAAATGTAAATAGTGCAACCAGGCACTGAATCTTCTGCCCTTTTACAGCGAATAATGCAAAATGTGCTGCTCAGGATTGTTGCAGAAGCTCTCCCCTTCCTGAGAGGAAGTGCCTCACAATGTCTGGTTATCCTCCCTTCCCCAAAGGGAGGCAGGAGAACCAAGGGCTAAGCCTCTATCCTCTGGCCTAGACATATCAGAAAATAAATCAAGGCTTTAAGCAGTTGGATATGGTTCTCTTAATATTCCTTGAATTTACTCTCTACACAACAAACATTTTCTTGCTCATTACCCTAGCAGGCCTCTCCACAGCATTCCATTTCCCCTGCAGGAAGTTCAGGCTGTCTCATAGCTGCCTCTTCCCTTGCTCAAGGAAGACACCTTTCCATCCCAGAGCCATTCTCCACAGAATGGAATGCAGCAGCTTCTTTGCACTTTCTGGGCTGAAAATGACACTTTGAACCTCGATGCCACCTCTGCTACCCACCATGAATTCCCAGAGTGAAGTTATACTCTGATTTCCCAGCAGCACATGAGTGCACCAGTCCCTGAGGTGACACTTGTCATTATTCCTCTGTGGGTGACACAGGGCAGGTTTCTCCCATGGAAAGAACCCCCAGGAGCCCATGGCTGTATGCAGGGAGCACAGTACCTCCTCAGATGCGTAGTGTTTCCTGGCCAGCAGAGACTTGCCAAGCTCAATGCACGTAGTGAAGCTGTCGTTTCGGGCATCAATTTCTGCTTTGATCCCCTGGTGATTGTTCATGAGGAGTTCCACAGATGAAACATCCCTAAAATGACCAGAAACACAGATTTCAGATGTAATAGCTGCTACATTTACAAACTGACCCACAACTCAATGAGGAAAAAATGGATTCCTGGATTGTCTTTACAGTTCAGGAAGCCTTTCCTTAGGAACAGCACCATTCTGGCCTGAATCAGAGACCAAATAACCCAATTTTCCAAGGCTGTTATTCCAGCAGCCACTCCCAAGTTGCTGCAGCAGCAGGCTCTGAAAGCCACTCTCAGTGATACTGAGCCTTACAAATGTTCCTCAGCTGACCTACAGCCTTATCTTCTGATGGAGAAGAGATGCCTCACATTACCTTGGCTTTTCCTGGGCTTCTATCTGCCGGATAACGTCTTCCATCCAGAGCATGAGATCCCGAACCATGCTGAAGAAGCGGAATTTGTCTCCTGTGTCCACCAGCCTCACCCTGCGGCCCTCACAGGCATCCAGCAGTGCCTTCCATGCCTCTAGGACCTCATTTTCCCTCTTCTGGATGTCATCGGCCTTGTCCCCAGCGTAGGCAGCCTGGAGGCGTGCTGCATCCTCCTGCAGCTGTCGCACCTGTGGCGGTTTAGGAGAGACAAAGCCGTCAGCGCCTTTGTGACTCCTGAATCGCAAATGCAGGGACGCCGATCTGCTAATTCATCACCTGAGGGGCTTTCTAAAGTCACTGCAAATGCATTTGGTCTGTTGACACTAGAAAGGTCTGTGCTGTTTTTAAGCCAGTATTATCCCTCAGAGAACACTGCTGGGTCAAGGGACACCCAAAACAGCAAAGATTTGCCACTGCCTGAACTCACTGCAAGACACGGTGCCAAAACAAAGTGACTGTTACATGTCAGGGCAAACGGGGACCATTTTCATCATCAAACTCCCCTCCTCTCACACAAGTGACAATGGCACTTGGGAATTCTATATCCAAACCACTACTCCACTTGACAGAGGTCATTTTTCAAAAACGTAGCTAATGACTTCAAAGAGAAGAAAATTTGGAAATGTTAAGAACCTTCTACTATTAGAAATCTTTTCCTTTCAAACGCTGTCTTGGAATGGCAAATGCTAATTCCTGACTGTTTTCCATCTTTTTCAAGCCAGGAAACATTCCATTAGCTCTTGTCTAATAATTATTTTTTTAGCATCAAATCAAACAGCCTTCTAGCTACAGGCACAGAGACCATGCCTCTCTCATAATGATCCATCTCGGTGCTCTGGCTGTTTCACCCAGAAATTATCCTAAGTGCTTTCCCCACAGCCCTGTGCTGTGATTACATATTCCTTCATTTAGGTCTTGATTATAATTACCTTTTTGAGAGACTGGGATTGATGTTTTGTGAATGTCTCCCATTTTCTGTATAAAATCTACAGCTTCTGAAACCTGGGAAATCAAATGCTTGCTCTATCTCCTTTGTTTTAGTGTAAATTGCTATATAACCGAGAATTGGCTGGCAGCTGGGCCATAAAAGCTCTTTCCTGACCTACCGGGATAAATACAATCAGTTGTAATTCCTCCATTCCTTAAGCAACTTGTTCCCTTCCCAAATTCTCCTTGTGGCAGCTGAATGTTGTATTTTGATTTAGAATCCCCCCTGTGCTGTATGAGCAGCTGCCACCTTCTACTTGACACACCTTGGCTTCAAAGGATTCAGAATTGGATCAAGTTTGGATGCTTTAAAAAAATCTTTGCCTGAACTGTGGATTTTAAATCTCTTTCACTCTTAGGAAGCACCAAGAAAGGCCATATTTAATTCAGAATGCTCAGGTTCATAACCAAGTCAGAAAGCCTCTGTGTAGGTCTTTGTCTCTCAGAAAGGAAAAATAAACAGTGCCTGGCACAAAGGGGTTCATTGGGGCTTTTTGGTGTTTTTAAAACGCAAAAAACCCCAACTGACCAACCAAAATAAAATCAAACCTCTAAAAGCCAACCAGGCTTATACATTCCCTCATATTTTGTACTTTAAATCAATCCAGAAGCTCTCTGCCTTTCTCATTTCTTCTTCAACCAAGGATAGGAAATGGAATAACATCCAACAATTGCCAACATGTTCAGAAGCCCGTGTACTTACAGATTGCTACTTTAGATAATCAACCGAATGCAATGGCAGAGCAGCAGACAGACAGATAAGAAAAGGATGCAGGTGAGGTTATTCCCACAGCACTACACGTGGGAAGCAGCTGGCAGCACTCTGTCTCCCAGCCACGGAGCATCCAAGGGCAGCAGCAAACTCTGCAGCTCAGGTTCCCACACCCACAGTTCACCTGCCACACACCTGGGTGCCCAGGGCCTGGATATCGTGCTCAAACGTTGTGTGCATTCGCTGTAGTGTTTCCACTGTGTTTTGGTCTCTACCAAGCTCCTCGGGCAGTTTCTTGTGTTTGTCTTGGATACGTCCTAGGATCTCCTTGGCATCGTGGTAAAATTTGTGCAGTTCATAAGAGGCTGCAAGGATTTGTGTTCTCGTGTCGATGAGCTCCAGGAGATCCGCCCAGGCCTCATTGAGTCCGTCCTTCCACTCGGCGATTGTGGCAGCGTCCGAGTGGCCGGAGTTGATGAGTTCATCTGCCATGTGGTTGACAGTATCCACTCGCTCCTGCCCGATGTTCCCGGTGTCCCGGGCGAATTCCCGGAACCGCTCCTGCAGCATCTGGAAGGCAGAGAAAGAGCCTCGTGCAGCGCTGTGGCTACAGAGAGACCTGAGCCAGCCAAGCCACCCCCTGCGAGCAGCACCCAGAGAGGGCCCCTCCAAGGACTCACCGTGACGTGCTCATAGTCCTGGCCCAGCTCGTGGGACCCTGCCACCACCTCCCTCTCGGCGATCCACTGCTCCAGGTCATCCACCTCGCGGTTGAGCTGGAACAGCCGGTGCCTCTCGTCCAGCTTGCCCCTCCTCTCCTCAGCGAGGTCCTTCAGGCCCGCGTAGAGCTTGTCCACCTTGGACTGGCGCATGCTGATGCGCTCGCTGGAAAACCAAACAGCACTGAGTCTGCATTGCCTTTGCAAGCAAAACCAAATGGGGACAACTGCAAGGAATAAAAGTCTCCTGGGGTATTTAATCCACAGAAGGCATGTCTGCTGCAGGCAGGAATTCCACTCGGACAGGCCGGACCGATCCTCTGCTGGCAGAGGTGGCAGCAATAGCTGGGAAACTTGTCTGTCCTGTACTGTAACCCCCTGGCTTTAGAGAGGGGAGCTGGAATCCAGCTCTCCATTTGTCTGGCCACAGATCACACCAGTCTTCTCCCAAAGCTACAGGCAGGATCTGAGCTGCTGAGGCAGGGAGCAGTTCCTTTTCAGTTCAACTCTGCTTCAGAGTTCAGCAGTACTCATGGGTTTCTTACCCCCTAAAGCTCAGCATTTGCACAAGGGATGACTATTTCTACTTGCTGTATCTTTTGCCTCTATTTTGTCCGAGCCATACAGTGCTGTCAAAGTGCCTTCCCTCTGCCTTATAAAGCTGATGATGTTATTCCAGTACTCAGACAGCTCAGCCAGGAAATCTGCTCTCATCAGAAGCGAACATGACCACAAGAGAGTGCTTTAGAGTTAAATAACAGCCTTCCACCAGAGGCAGAGTGTGTCTCTCCTAGGCCAGTGCCACCTTCCAGCCTGTGCAGGCTGAGCAGTTAAATACATCAGCCTCAAGTGGAATCAGCCTTGCAGCTGAAGCCAGTGGAGAACTCTGTCTGCTGAGCTGCAGCTCTTACAGCAAAATGGTTCTTAGGCTTCCTGAGTTCTACCCCAGGGAAAGCCATTTATGAAAGATGAGATAAATTTACCAAAAGTAAGATGTTAATGTGCCCATGTTTAAAGCATCTGATTCCAGGCTCTGATTCTGCTGGAATCTCAAAGAGAAGAGGCAGATCTTGGGAAGCACTGCAGAAGGATTAGCGACTGTGACCTTCCCCGCTGGACGGAAAAGTTGGTTGGAAGAGCGGATCTGGACCTTGTCCCTGAGGACTGCTCCACCTCTGTGAGGTTCAGCAGTGCTGACAGACCTGACACTGCAGCCTGCCCAGGGGACACAACAGACAGGTACTCCAGGTGTCCAGAACCACCAGAATCAGCAGCTGCACATACTGACCCTGTCTCTGGCCAAATCAGGGTGGTCCAACACGCACCTTGAATTGAGTGAGGCTGAACTCCTCTTCCTCTGCATGAGCTTCTGAGCTACTTACTCTTTGCTGTGGTCTTTGTGTGTCAGAACCACCCAATGAAGGGACTGAATTACTAAAAGAACTCATGATCCAATTAAAAATGGCAGTTAATACCTTTCTGGGTGATTATCTGCCACCAAAGTTCTGCTGGTCTTTGAAAGCTGGTGCACAGTTTCAGCATAATCTTCTACAGCTTGTTCCAAAATCTGGTGTTTCTTCAGCATGGACACTGCACTCTGCTCATCCTGTAAGGGTGACAGAAAATGACAGGAAGAATCATAAGGAGCTGCTCCCAAGTACAGCTTGAAGTCCTTCTGCCAATGGTATAGAACAGTTGTTGTCACAGCAAATGGTACCCCCAGAAAGCAAAATAATGAGTGAAAGAGAATGCAACAACCCCTCTGGGGTGCAGAACAAAATTACATCAGCTGGGCATTGAGCATGTTGAGTTTCCTCTTCTATGAAGCTTTTTGTGTGTTTCCACAACACTGGTGCAGAGCACAGAAACATGGAACAGATTAAGACACACCACTTGTCAGGCATCTCAGCGACAGCATGGGGCAAAGAAAAGAAATCCTACACAGCCCATGCCAATGGATTCTCCACCAAAGTGCCGGGAGAAGTTCCAATCAAAACTTTTAATGCACTGTTATTGCTAAGAAAAACAGCCCCCAATGCTCAGTGTTAACTGATATTGTCAATAAATCTTTTCAATACTATATTTTGCATAGTGAGCTATTTGCAATAGATAGAAAAGAAAACAAGCCATTTTTAACTGGAGACTGAACACCTTTGGAATGTGTTCTCCTGATACAAAGCTGAGCTTTATTTTACCAGGACAGTGAATGTGGTGCATTTATGTCAACAACAAATAAGCTCCAGTACTAACATCTCCTTGGAAAACAGGAATTTACATTCTCTTTGGTAGGGTCTGAAGCTGGGAGTCAAGGCTGGTGACAGTGGTAGCAGCTGACTGACCACCAGGCCCTGTTTCACAGCCAGGCGAATTGTGCTGTCACACAAAACTAACAAAAATCTGGACCTAACTGGACCGCACTGGCAATCCTGACCTCGGAGTGAAGGCAGGCACAGAGTTGCCCTCTGCAGTGTGAGGATGCTTCCCTGGCTCCACACAGCACAGTCTATCCTGCACACTATCAGAGATGTCAGAAGAGACAGAAGCCATGATCACTTGAGGCTTCATCAGGAAGTTAAATTTGTTTATGTTACCATTCCATAGTGCCACATTAAATTACATCACCTGCTTCCCTCCAGCAAAGCAATTAAGCCAAAGTAGTGTCACTGTGGAGCTGCTCACCTTGGCTTTCTCTTCTGACATCATGTAGAGCTCCTGCTCACTCATCCAGGCCTCAGCCTCGGCTGCATCGAAGTAATACTGCTGAGCCCTGTGAGACTCCTCCAGGCGCTTGTGGCGCTTCTCCGTCTCCTCGATGAGGAGGTTCCACAGCTGCTTCAAGTCCGCAAGTCTCTGCTGAATGACTTCAGCATTGGGGCTGCTCTCTGTGATAATGTTCTGACTCCTCTCGAAAATGTCATCGATACGAGGCTGGTGGCCCTGGATTTCTTTCTGAAGGGTCTACATGGGAGAAAACTGACTGATGAGACAATGCACAAATGAAAAGGAAATGCAGCTCAGGGGTCTTAACTCCAGAGGGGCAGCAAAACACACACTATCAGCTCATGTAGGCAACCCGGGGCTGCGCCACCACCCGTGGTCACACCACAGCACCCACTGTTTTACCCCAAACCTTTCCTTCCTGAATTAGTCAGCACTAAGGAGAAATAGCAGGTGTGGAGCTCTAACAGCACCTACTCACCTGATTTTTCTTTATTAGTAGCTGCACAGTCTGGAGGTTGTGTCCATGATCAGTAGATGTAGCTATGGGCATCCTCTCTCCGACCCACAACTGAAAGAGAGAGAACACATGACTTCAAGCAACCCCAGATACAGCTGGGGCAGCAGAGAGAGGCTGGTGCATACGAGCTGCAGAAAGCAGCAGTATTCCAACGTTGTCCTACTGGCTGGGGAACGGGATTTCTTTGATACTCACAATTTCATCTTCCACATCCCGGTTGAACTGGTGGATTTCTTTGGAGGCAAGCAGGTTGGCCTTTCTCTCATTCAAAGGCTCCAGCAGCTCCAAGAATTTCTTTTCTACAGTAAGGCGTTTGCCATCGACTTCATCTGTGCTCTTGCCCTCTTGGCTCAAAGCCCTTGCCTGGCTTTGCAGCTCTTCTATCTCCTTCTTACGGACATCCATTTGATTCTCCAGCATCTAAACAGAAACATGGCAAAAAGGTCCTGAAAACCGGGGTAAAAGCTGTTGATATGATTAGGGCACATCAACAGCTTCCTCAGAAGGGAGAACAGATGCTGGTCAGTGAGGATTTACCATGTTAATAATTATTGTCTGATTTGTTGCTGGATGTATTTCTTGTTCTTCTTAAAGATACATGAAAGAATAGAAAGAAAGAAAAGCAATTCTTTCCTTCCTAAACTGAAAGCCTGCCCTGCCTGTGCCTTTGAGTGCAGGTATCTGCTGCTTGCCCATTGCACCCCATGCTCTGTTTACCTGCTGCTTCTTCAACAGGATGTTGACACTGGTGAGATCTTTTCCGTAGTCATCCGACTGGATTTGGCTCTCCAAACCATTCAGCCACTTATCCAGGTCTGCACAGCTCTGGGTAAAAAGCTCTGCCTTGTTTGCATCAAAGAGACGCTGAGCCTTGGTCTGGGTGGTAGATTCAAGCTCGTCCCACATTTGGTGGAGACCTGTCAGCTTCTCCTTCACCACGGCCTCGGTCTCTGGTTTCTCTGCAATGAGCTGCATGCCCTCCTGCAAAGCAAAGAGCAACCAAATGGTACCTCCTCGGGAGCACTCACAGCCCGTTAAGGCAATTATCCTGATTAATAAGCACTCAGGATTCCTCATCTGCTGGCAGCATCAGCCACTCATTTTCTATCCCCAATTATCCAGTGACTCCTTCCAGAACATCAGCTCCCAGGTCCCTCTGCTGCCTGGAAGAGGGTTTTTTAGCAATGGGAAGGTCAAGCAATGCCTTCTTTCTCTTCTCCATTGCACATGTTCCCTGAAGGGAGCTCCTGGGGTTATGGCTCAGGCAGGATGGAGCAGGGAGCTGGCACTGCACACACTGGATGTCCTGAGGCCCCGGCTTCCAGGGGCCACATCACCAGAGAACCATGTACACCCAGCATAATGCTGGGAGAGTTCGGGAAATATTGTCTTTATTCTAATTATCCTTCTATCTCTGCACCTAGGTGCAGATGGGAATGCTGCCCCCAACCCAGCACGTTCCATACGAATGTTAATCCAGGGACTGTCACAACTCTGTACACAACCTTGGTCCTTTGCTGCAATCTGATTTTTCAGAGGCAAAGGAGGAGGATGTATTAGCATCACTAAAAAGGAACTTCCAGTACTAAGAGCAGCCTTCTAATTACACCATTAAAGGGTATTGCTATTTGTAGATCACAGAAAAGCCTCTAATGGGATATGGAGTGCCAAAGTGGGAGAGGAAATGAGCAATTAAGCTAACTTACACTGAACAGAAACCCACTGTCAGAGCTAAAGAGGAGACTCCTCAGTGCTCCAAAGCTGCACAGGAGAAATGGGGAGGAAAGTACAGCTCATCACAGCGTATTAAGCCTTCAAAGTAACTTGATACAGAGCTGTGAATCTTAATTAATCACAAAACTGGATGTTCTTTACCTCATGCCCTAACTTGCATGGGGAAAGGCAGCTTGGTTATAGTCCTGAATGAATGAAAACCAGCTTAGCAGCACAGGAGAATAAACTCAGGTATTCCCTATATTCCGTTATTTCCTGGGAAGTGCCTCTACTTTACTGGCTCAAATCCCAACATTTGCCCCACTTACCCTTCGGGTATGAAATTTAGGCTATGCCTTCCTTCTGGCACATAGGAAAGACTAGACAAAACTAAACTGGCACCTTAGCCAATGTCTGAGTGAGTATCTTGGATAAAAGCCTTTTAACATCAGTGAGGAATAAAATGAGTTGGATAGAGACACAGTGCACCAGAAATCTCCTTTAGCCTCAGCTGTGGGACGATTTAAGGACCAGTTCTGCAGAGCAGCAGATCCCATCTTAGTGCACAACCATCCTGGACAAAGATAAGGGCATTTTTCAGATGTTCTTTACTCACCTTTTCAATCTTCTCCAGCCACTCTTTGTTGGATGCAAGCTCTGCCATGAATGCCTGATGCTTCAGCCACTTGCTGTGCAGGTTCCTTGCCTCATCATAGGACATATCCTGGGCAGTGAGCATCTTCTCATTGATCCAGAGGGAGAGCTGGAAAGGAAAATACATGGGGGTGTGAGGAAACATTCCTGGTGTGAAATAATGCAAAATGCCTCCAGACCAAGGATAAAGAGATGCCTCTACAGAAGAGTTGTGTGAGATTCAGAGACTGCTCTTACTCAGGGATTTACAGTCAAGGATCTGCCTCTTTAAGAGTTCAATTCAAACACACATCTCCAATATATAAATAACCCATGATTCAAGCAGAAAGGAATCCCCTCTGTGATAAGCAAAATCAAACACACAGGTCTCACCCAGTTCAACAGCAAGAGAAACAGGGACATGTGTCCTGCTTATTGGTCAGATGGTTTTGTAGAGATTGGTGGAGATGGTTTTGTACCATTAATTCACAGCACATTTGTAGCTTTTCCCCTCAGCCTTTTCTCTGTATAGGTTTATCTAAGTAATTTATTTGTCCAATCTCCAAGAGTGTTTTGGTACTGGAGACTTTCCTTTTCCCATTACATAAAATCCAAGAGTGTTTTCTTTCTGATTTTCAGCAAATGCAAAGGCACTGGGGACAATTTCCATATCACCACTAGAGAAAACCAATACTTTAAGAGACAGTTGATTTGCCAAGGGCAAATGGAATGTGAAAATGATCCTAGCAGCCAACATCACATTTCCTCCTAGGGTGAGTCTGAGTGCCTCATCTATCCCTGAGGTGTGGATAAAAACCACATTCACAGGAATGTTTATAGAATCTGAAAAGGTTCATTTTCTGCATATTTAGAGCGGAAAATGTCAAAACAAATCTTAGCTTGGTTTCTAGAACAGCACTTGGGTGAGCAAGCAGCCCAAAAAGAAGAGGAACAGAGGCCTCTGCTGTGTGCTCAGGACACAGGGCAATAAATTCCATTGAGCACTCACAGGCCTCTTTTCGACTGCCCCTTAAAATTTCAATTGTCCCTTAAATGCACCCTTCCACAAAAAGGGAAAACTTAGAACAATCAGAGAAACTCCTCATTGAATCTTCCCATCAAGTCTAAACAGAAAATTGCTCATGTTAGTGAAGAGCTCTGTAGGCAGAAGTTTACATTAGAACAGGCTACTGTGCTGCTGAACAGTCAGAGGCTACATGGGGATTAGGATACAACCCAGAATTAGTGGTTTTACTCCTGCCTTTCTGGGGAGGAGACAGCTGCTCTGCTCTGCAAATTGCACTGCTTGGCTTTCACTGTTTGCTTTTACTCAGCCACAGCATTAAGGCTTCTGGGGATTTAAAAGTGCTTCCCAAGGAGAGGCTGGATCATTCCTGTTACCAGCTGGGGGGAGGCAAGACAGGGACAACATGTGGTTCACAGGCAGGGCCTGTCGGGATAAACCCCTCGGAGCACAGAAAAGCAGAGAAAGTATTTAAGGGCTCACTGCTCAAATCTGGGGTTTGCAACCGCTACAGGCACCAGAAGTCAGTACCTTGAGTGAGAAAGTAGATTTTCAGAAAACATTTCCCTAAACTGCCTCAGCATGACACTTGGAATATTTATTTCTCCAGAAGTTGTTAAGGCCAGGAGAGGATGAGGCTTCCTCCCATCCTTTGCACCTGTACCCAAGATGCTGTTCCTGCTCTTGCCTCCCACTCTGCAGGGAAATGCAGAGACAAACCCTTTCGAGCCTGGGACAGCAGCAAGGCAAGGGGAAAGGGCTCTGGGTGCTGCTGCACTTCCCCGACTGTGCCAGGAGCCAAGCTGACACAGCCCATCCTGTGGGGAGGCTCACATGGCAAATCCTGCCAGCACACTCCAGGAGAGAAGCTTGGAGTGCGGAGTCTTGCCAAGAGCTTTCACCATGTCCCTGGAGAAATGAGCCCAGACGGTGCTGGGACTTCCAAGCGCTCAGAGGGAAGGTCAGTTGTAAACTCCTCGAGGGTGAGCTGAGAAAGAGCAGGAAGTCAAAGAAAACTAAATTTTAACATCTATCACATCTTCTCCACTCAGGTTTTTCTGCTGTCACGGTTTCATTCACCCCGCAAATTTATTTAACACATTCACATAGATGAGTGGAAAAAACAGCCAAAAAAGCAGCGCCCCAGGACTAACCTCTGACTGTTTCTGACTCCTCACAACAACAAAATCTGCTGTTTTCCCTCACCTGTGACCCCGGAGGGAAGGTTTATCACTGCTGAGCTGCTGTGAGGAGCACTACCCTGCTGCTCCCCGGCTCTGCAGGAAGGAGCGAGGGGCAGGAGGCCACACTCACAACAACACCTCAGCACCGGGTGACAGTGACAACGTGGCTGCCCTGGGAAGGGAAGGGCTGCAGAAAACACTCTGCCTTTCCTCAAGTTACACACAGATGGGAAACTGTCCCGAAGGCAGCAGCAGGCAGGAAGGCCAAAGGATCATTGCCAGGTGAAATGGGGACTGGCCCAAAGCTGTTCCCTAACAATTCCCAGCTTCACAGGCAGTGCTAAGGGAAAAGCTGAGGGGGAGGTGCTGCCTTGGCTCCCTTCCACCCTGCAGGACAGTGCTGCTCCATCACTGCTCCATCACAAACCCTCCAGCCCAACGGAGGTGTCAGCAGGCCCCACACTGATGTAAATTCTGTTTTCTCAGGAAACAGCCCTTCAATTATCACCAAGGGTAATGTGCTCTCCACGAGGACTGGAGAAATCCCTGACATTCGGGTAATTGTAAGTTTGTCTTTGAACCGTGCAGTCGGTTTAAAACATCCACGTTTTAGTGGCTGGGGAGAAACAAGGGAGAGGAAAGGCATTCAGGCAGCCAACACTAGAGCTTTTATGCTTTCCTTTTTCTTCCAATGATATAGGGAGAAAAACAGCTCCTAGGGAACACACCCACACTGACACTAAGGCCAGGAGAGCCCCGAGAGCCAGGGGATCTTTGTACCAGAGTGGTACAGAGGAAGGAAGAAGCTGCTGCTAATAACAGCAGAATTTGTGCTAATCTGTCATGTTTTAACTACTAAGGAAGAAGCATTTGAAGCTCATAGACAGCTTACACAATGCTGGGAAACAGATTGAATCCAGGCAACCAAGCAGCAAACACCACTTGCCCAGTTTATGATCAAAACCTCACAGGCAAAGCTCTTTATTATCTGCCAGTACTCCATGAAATAACCTGAAAATTACTTGATTAATTCCTTGTGCTAGGAACAAGACTATTCCAAACTTTTAAAATGTTTTCTTCAGTGTAAACAGTCCATGTAAATGATTAGAAAATCTGAAAAAAAAATCTCTTTTTTCAAATGTTATAATACTTAAAAATTTTAAACACATGTAAACTATCAGGTAAATCACACATAAATGACCCAGCTTAATCTTGCTCCTTTTTTATTCTTAACCTCCTAGTCTTCTGACTAATGTTTGTTAGAAATCATTGAAATCCCCTGCACCAGGCCACATACATCTGTAGAGCTGTAGACAAAACTCTTAGTAAGTGCACTGCTAATCCCACCACATTCCACATGGTTATAATTTATACCACAGCAAAAAATCTTCACTGCTTTTGACAATTTTCTATGTCTTTAGCTTATATGACAAAAGAAAACTTGGTTCATGAGAAAAGAAAAAATAAACATTCTTTTTTGCAGTGGTATGGTCAGGAGGTTTTTTAATGTTTACTCCACCCTAAATACTACTAGAAGACTGAGCATTCCAGTCCTCATAAAATATGGAGTAAGAATGCTCTTCTGCAGGATGCAGCTTTCAGCAATAAAAGTGAAAGGGCATGATTTACCTCCTGGCAATCCTGAAGAAACTTTTGGAGATCCCTGTTATCTTTCAGTCTCATCAGAAGTTCACTGGCTGCTTCACGGTTCTTCCTATGTCTGGTCAGAAAAAAAACAATAGAGAAAGGAAATGAAACAGACATTTCATGGAAAACTGTCACTGTTGGTTTCTGGAGCCTCTTTGGACTACAGATGCTGGTAAGTTCGTGGTGTGTGTCCTTTGCTGCCTTTCAAAGGACATTTTGGAGTGTGTTATTTAATGGGCTCCCCGAAGTTCAGCATCTCCTTGTTTTTGTGACCCGTTAAATACACAGAGAAAATTCTGAGGTCAGCAGGATTTCACAACGTGTTATGGACAGAATTTGGCCCACTCATTTCAAGCCCACAGGAGAGTTCAGGCTGTTTGCCAAAAAACATAAGAGAACTGCAAATTGCAACAATAAGATGACGTTGTGTGGCCCTTGCAGGGCGCACCTGCTGTAATGCTCTTTGTAAAACACCTTCAGCACCTCCTTGTCCTGCACAAAGCTGAGCTGGGCCACAGAACCCTCCCAAGGCTGTGTTTAACCACGTGCAGCACCCTGTGTGGTTCTGCACACAGAAGCTTTATGCACTTGGAACATATTTTTCAGAGTGTTTAAGAGCAGCCAGAAGAGAACGAAAGGTTAATCCAGAAGCCCTAATTTGATTCATCACTGTTTGCCCCTTGAAGGACGAGTCATTCTGGCAGTCCCAAAGGTTGTGCTGGGTCCTTCAAATGGAATGGGGCTGATTCCCAAGGTACCGCTGGGCATGTTTTTAAAAATGCTTATTTGGAGTAGTTATCCCTGTCCTTCCATCCTTTCATTATTTATGAGGCAATTTACAAGGACGAGACAGAGTAAAGAAGATAATTTTTATTTACTGCTCATTGTGTTAGGCTTGTTCCTATTGCACTGTACGGGGGTTTAAAGTGAAATATTGCTGCCATTTGTAATAAGATAAATATGGATTGAGAGTTGGAAATTATTTTAAAGGGTGGCAATTTATAAGATGAGCTCAGCACATGCTGGCAAAAGCTAAATAAATCCGTGTTAGTGGAGATCTCCAGAGACTCATGATACTCCAGAAGATCATAAATCACATTTTGATGACAACTGGATTATGACACCACTTTTCCTGATCTGCAGTAGGTTACCACAGCAAGGTATCTCTGGCACCAATTTAGTGACTTCAGAAACACAAGGAATACTTGGAGATACAATTTCTATAAAAGCAAAAAGTCTGTAGGCAGAGGAATAGGAGAAAACCCTCTACAGGACTATAATTTGCTTCTCTTTGGCCTCAACAGCTGCCTTCAAATAACCAGGCAAGCAGCATTTCTCTAGGTGTAGCCAAGAAAATGATTTATCAATTGCATGGCAAGGAAGACACACGGAACCATCAAAGCAAGAGCCTGGAGTCCAAGCCCAGGTGAGCCTGAAGTTTTGACAGAGGGAACACAAAGGAAAAGACAAACTGTGCCTTAGGAAAAACCTCTCTAATGAAGCAAACATCCCCAGGTTTGATTCCACTCTTTCTTGGCTGGGTTTTATATGCCTGGGCAAACACACTGCATTACTCAGGTTGTTAAAATGAAGCAAAGAACCGCTTGGGTGATTTTATCCAGCTGATTTCAGAGATTTAAGGCTAGATTACATTACAGACTCATGTATTCTGGAGAGGACACGAGTTATGAAGTTAAAAGGAGAACTTCCACAGCACCGGAAGAGATTTAAGACTAAGTACAGAAGTTCTTCTGTTGAGAAGACCTGAATTATAAAAAACTAATAAAAATATCTCCCGTGGAGTGTTGGAAATACTGACTTGAAGGACTTTGAAGGAAACCATGCGGGGATATCAAACAGATGATGCCATAGCATAACAAATACGATCTCTGGTGCTTAGAGCTATGTAACTGTAAAAGGTTGTTTTGTTCAAGATGACCTGGAGTGAGGCTGCACAATGAGTTTTCTCTCAAGCACAGGGCTGAACCATAACAAGGTAGAAGCATTTTGAGGATGGGCACTGCCGGAACAGACAGGAATTCCTGTGTTTTCATCACTGACCTTTTTTTATGGGAATAAAGGACTTTAAGAAGTTATTTAGTCTGTTCTCCTGCTCCAGACTGGCTGTACCTATATATTATTAACTCCTTGTTCAAATATCTCTGAATTCTTTAAAATAATTCACACTTAAGGTTGTCAGTGACTGCTTCTTACTAATTTGCTAAAGTAGTTTGTGGAAGAAGAATAGTTTGCTCTGCAGACTCCAGTTATTCAGAATGACTTTGGATTCTGTATCACACATAGGACTTACACCACAAGCGTAAGATCCTGTTCAGCACAAGGAGGTGTCTGACACAAATTAATCCAGAATCTGCCCAGTGTCCCCAAGCTGACTCCCAGAGGCCCCTGAAAATGCTGACAGTGCTGAAAACTGACAAAACCACTTGTGGTTTAACTGTAAGCCTGTGGGTTTCAAAGCCTGTGCAGAAATAATAAATCTTACACATGGTGTGAATGCAGCTGACTGCTAGGAATCCTGAGATATATGAAAGGCAGTTTTAGCTTCTTTCATTGCTCCTGCAAACGAGGCACTCTCCCTTCTGAATGGGCAAGAACAAAACTTACTTCTGTTCTCTGTTGAGCAGAAAGTTGCACAAATACAAAAGTTGATGTAAAACAGGCTCAGATCACAACTTGTGCCAGATCTGCCACTGTCTTTAGACTAAATCTCCCTTGCAGAATCAGAGGCCATGTGCAAGTACACAGACTGGGGCAGTTCCCCAACACTTTTCCAAGAGAAAATGGAGGAGAAAATGCTTCAGAGCAGCAGAAGTCACCCAAGCAGGGACAGCTGCACAGGGAGACCAGCTTCTTCCCCAGCTGGAAAAGCTAGTTAATGATAACTTGATGCAGACCCACCTTCTCCTTTCCTCACCCTTACTCCATGTCTTTATTCCCATTCATTCTTGCCTGTGGGCTGCTCTAAAAGGTGGTGCTGAAGTATTTCTTTCCTACTGTACTTTCCTCCCCCTTGTGCCATCCCTACTGAGATGGGAACCATCCCAGGGCAGAGCCTGTCTGCTACACCAGGGCCAGTGGGGTCTCCTCGGGAACAGCTCAAAAGCACAACTCCAAAACCCACTCTGAACAATTGCAGAAACTACAAAGAGCTCCCAATGGGAAGTATGGAGCCACTGCACATATTTGTGCTTGTTTGTTTTGGTCCTTTGTCAGACATCCAGGTGGAGCTCGGCTGGGAGAGCCACTTTTTGTGAAAGCAAAGAGGCTTCCTTTGCTACCCCTCCCAGTGCACGCAGCCCCAAGGCTTTGTTCTGGAGGCTTATCAGCCCCACAGACTCAGGGAGCAATCACACGGATTTCCTGGATAGCAGTGCACCGGATGGTTTTTGCAGCGCTCGGCACAAATAGCTTTGGAATTGAGGAAATGCTCAGTTCCAGTAGGAACTCCAGCACACGTCCCCCGGGCAGGACAGCAGGGACAACGGGGCACAGAGGAGCAGCTGCACTGGGGTGACAGCCACCAGAGCCTCTACAGAGCACACAACACAGGCTGAAGCTGTCTCTCTAGCCACCTCAGACAGGGCTGCAAGATGCTGCTGGCCATGTGCTATGATATCCTTGGATGCTTTCTTTTAATATTCCAAAAGCTGCAGAAAAAGGACACCTGACCAGAAGGCTGGGATCAAGCTCTCCTGCTTTCCTAAGCGGATGGGAAAACTTAGAGCAGAGGACCCTCAGAGAGGGTAAATGAGGAAAATCACTGTCTTGATTGCTTTCACATAATCTCCTCTTCCTGGCCTTTGCAGCTTCTCTCTGGGATCTAGAGCCAAGCTGGTGAGAGAGAGAACGGAAACGTGGGGTATCCTGGGGGTTCAGTTGTCAGAGGGCTCAGCAGCCCTCAGCAAGCTCTGGGAACAGGAAGAGCTGCCTTTCCCGAAGACATGAGGCATGGCTAAAGTGGGTGCACACAGCGGGACATCTCTGCCCAAACAGGAAAGGTACAACATTTTCTGAACTACTTCAGTTCAGTTTCTCCTTGGAGATGAAGGCACCTGGAGAACTCTGAGCTTACCAGCTGTGGGGGGATGCAAGTCTGATGGGAGGGTCATCAGTGACATTTCACAGCTCACTGCTGTGTTCTGACACTCACAGTGCTTTGAAAGACTCCACTGTTATCCAAACCAAATGCAGAAAGAACAATAGCCATCAAAACTGAACATTTGGGTTTCAAAGAAAAAGAAACTTTTAATGTTCTATAGCATCCGTGCCACAGCCAGAGAGAGAGAGCAAAAGACTTGCTCTGGGATGAAAGACGCACTTGTACCAGTGCTGCCTAATCTGATCTCAGAGGGGCCAGACAAGCTGGAAGAGGCGATCAAAGGCGAGCGGGTGGGGTGGATGCAATGCCAATTACACCCTCGAAGAGCCACATTCCTTCTCCAGAGGAAGGACAGGAACACGTTATTGTAATTACACCAGCTCGGGGGCAGCAGAGGAAACTGAGACTTGTGGAACCAGACACAGCCAACTGCTACAGCTCCCACCAGAGCAACAAGTCTGTTCATACTCCAAGAACTACACGACAACACTCAAACAGCCAAATTCTGGGTAGGGAGCTCATTACCTACCAAGCCTCTATAAAGTGGGAGAGGTGTTATTTAACTGAGATTCGCCTGGTGCATTTTTGGAACATGACAGTTCCTATTTTTCCTCGAGACAAAGAAAACAGTCTGGAACAGACATTTTCTAAGCTGTTATTTTGCCTTTGAATCCTGGTAAAAGGCCATCTCTCAGAGAACAGAATTAAAGCAGGAACAGCCATCGTTCTGCCCTTACCTGTCATCAATAGAGTCCACTTTCTCTTGGATTTTATCAGAGTTAATGTTCCCATCGCTAACGAGCCTCCTGCCTGTCTCCACAACTGCATTGATCTTTTCTTCATTGGCATCCATGGTGGTCATGAAGTCCTCCTGCTTTTTAATAGCAGCTTCTGCTCCTTCCAAGGTAGTTGGCATCTCCGTGTGTGCCAGAACATACTCCTGGGATTAAAGAAATCAGAGAGAAAAACTGTTACACTCAGGCTATGCTGCTACTCCAACAACAAACATCTCCCAAGAACAGTCTGAAATAAAATACAGCTAGAAAAGGGCAATTTGTCTGTTTGTGGCTCTCTTGCCAATAGATTTTGTCTGTTAATTGCCTGCAGTACACAGTGCCAACCTGTAGAAATGAAGTCAGGTGCATCTTGACCACTTGCCTGGTTATTAAGGAAAGCTTCTGCTTGCTTGGTATCTCTGAGAAACAGCTGGTAGGCATGAGACTGGGAAAGGAGATTTTGCCTGTTCTCCCACATTTTGTGAAGCTCATTCCATCCAGTGTCCAAAGCTTGGAGGCGCTGGCGTAGGAACATGTACTGAGCATCAGTTTGCCCTTGTGTCACCATCTCACCCATGTCCCTCATCTTCTGATAATCTTCCTCGTAGTTGTTGATTTCATTCTTGATATTCTCGTGCTGAGTGAGCAGCTTCTCAGCCTCTGTCAGGGTGTTGGGCATATCTTCAGAGGCGATTGCAGTCTGTGTTCTGGAGAGCCAGGACTGGAAGTCATCCAGATCTCTCAGGAACTGCTGCAGCTTGCTGGCCTCTCCCAGGGACTCTTCCCGGTTCTTCAGGGTGGTCTTCATTTCTTCCCACACATCATTGATCTCTGCAAGCCGTGAAAGGATGGCTTGTGCCTGGTCAGGATGCTCTGATTCCAGCTTCTCTGCCTCCTTTTGCAGGTCACTGAGCTTGGCTTCAATGGCCACCAGGTCCCGTTCCATACCCGTCAGCTTCCTCTGCAGGGCCATCACTCCAGCCAGGTCGTTACCCAGGTCTTGTGTGGATTCAATCACTTTGGTCTTTTCCCTGATCCAGGATTTGGTTTCATTACATTCAAGATGGTAGTTCTGGATACTCAGAGCAGAGAGCAGAGCATCCTTCTTCCTATCTACCAATTCTCTGAACTGGCTCCACCTGAAATGTGTGAGGAGAGGAGAGCAGAGAAATTGAGATTTGTGGGGAAAGGATATGGCAGCATTGCTGAGTGAGCAGCTGCTCCCACCAGCTTGGTAAGCCCTGCTGTAACCCAGCTACTCATGGTTTTCTCAGTCCTTCCCACACCATCAGTATTTCTAGCAAAGCAACCATTAACCCAGATATGGTGTGTATTAGAATGTGACAAGTACCAGCACCCTGAGTATAATTTTTCCTCAAGTGAAAAATTGGCAGTTACATCAACTTTTCACACTCCCCCAGATCATTCTGAAGCTAAAAAATGAGGGAGTTTACATAAAACTATATTGATTTCTTTTTTATCATAATAATTATTATAGTCAATTTCCAGCTCTCAAATCAAGGTACTGAAAAGCTCAGGGCCTGATTAAGTCAAGAGCAAAACTCCATCTGATAATCAAGTGTTTGAAAGGTACAACTCTTTCCTTTTGAAGCTTTAAAGGCCTACCTTGAAGATACTCCAGGTAACACCACCAGAATATCTTAAGAAAGCATACCTAAGAAACACAAATGACCCCACCATACTTGTTCCAGCTGGTGTGGTGTTCCTGAGCTTGAGGCTTGCCCTTACCTTGTGTTGAGTTTATCTTGCTGTGCTTTGATCTTCTCACCAGGGTGGCCACTGTGCATCAGCTGCCTGGCAATCTGGTTCACCACGGCCACGCGGGATGCCTGGTTGTTCATTTCTGGCTCCAAGCTTTCAAACCTGGAGCGGGGGAAAACAAACAAACACAAGATCCCCCAGGCATTAGAGAATCTGAGCCACAGGCAAGCTGAGAGAGGTAGCTGGGGTAAAAAAACTTCCACCCAGTATTCCCCAAACTTCCTGGTAAAGGCATTCTCACCTGTGCTGGATCACTTCCAGGTCCTCCAGCTTCTCTGGAATCTGCATATTATTCAGCCACTTCTCCTTTTCGTCGATCCAAAGCTCACAAGCATCTGCCTCACTGAACATCTTATACAGAGCGAGGGTATCCTGCAGGGCCTGTTTACGCAGCCGGGTCAGCTCAGCAACCTCTTTGTATCTCTCCTCGATTCCGGACAACCTGCCTTGCACATCTGGGGACTCCGCGTGCTCCTGTGGCAGGGCCTTGGCCTGCTCGTGAAGAGAGTCAATGGTCGGCCGGTAGCTTGCAATCTCCTCAGCCACATCTTTGTGTTTCTTGACCAAGGACTGAGTGGAATATTCATCGTGGCCAACATCATTGCTGGAGACAATCTTGAGGATGTCCAACATCCACGCATCAATATCGTCAGCATCAGCCTGGAACTGGTGAAGGAGAGAGGCTTCCTCCAGCCGCTTCTTCCTAATGGCAGATAACTGCTCCAGGTTAGCCCACTGCTCCCGGATATCCTTAATTCTTTCTCTGATCTTCTCAGACCCAAAATGCTCTTCCGCAATCATGTCTTCACCTTCTTTTATCGCCTGCTGAAAGTGGCCGCTGCGGCCACTCATCTCATCCTCAAACGCCTTGTGTTTACTCAAGAGTCGGACGACACTGGTGAGGTCCTTCCCATAGTCATCAGATGACAGGATCTGTTCCTTCTCCCTGATCCAGCCCTCCTCTTCAGCCATTTCCCAGAAGAATTTCCAGAGGCGCCGGGACTCCTCGAGGCGTGCGCGGCGCTCGGCTGCGAGCTGGCAGAGCTCCTGGTAGCAGAACTCCATGTGAGCCACGCGGTCCCTGATCACCTGTGGGTCGCAGGGCTTGTAACCTGCTCGGACAGAGAACGAGTGTTACCACCTGGGCTCGCTCACTCCCATCCCCACACCTGGGGCCTACACAGAGCTCTGAACTCCTGTGTGTTCCAGCTACAAGGTTTACATGAAAGAATCCATAGTTAGTCTCATGAAAGTGAGTGGGAAGCGTTCAAGCTCCACCACACAATAACACAGATCAGAAAATACTATTCTTTCCAAAAAACAAAAAAACCCCAAAAGGAAAGATATTCATGACTGTTTCCAGCGGGACAAAATCCACTGAATTCAGATTTATACACAACTGCACAAAACAGACAACATTTACTCTGGTTAATGACACTGGGTTCTAGGGAATTGCTTCCTTTTAGGATAAATTGGGACACCATCAGAGTGGGTCCAACAATCTGTGTTGTTTGCATTAGGAACACAGCATGGGGAACCATGGTGACCTCTACAAAGCCACGGCAGCTGCTGCTGAGGAGCGTGACCTCCCATGCAAGGCACAATGCCACACTCAATTCCTGAGCAGGTTCCTGGACAAATGAATCATTGACACACTGAGTACAGAAGGAACAAATGGAGCTGGATTCTCTCATTCCGGTGGGGAATTCAGCTAACCTGTCTTGCAGAACTAATGAGTCTCACAGATAACCTCATAGGTAATTAAGACAAAAGGGTTATGTTGGGTGCTGGTTACCTTCTCCATCGGTTGCAAACTTCTGAGCAGAGGCATTGACCCCTCTCACTCTTTCAGCCTGAATAGCAATGTCAGCTTCCACCAGAGCGTGTTTCTGCAGCAGGTCTTCAACTCCCAACAAATGTTTGCCGTAGTCTTGGGACAGCAGAAGCACCTGAACAAAATGAGAAAGACAAGTAAAACGGGCTGAAGGCCATAAGCTGTTTGCTTCTTTGGGACTCCAGACATGACACTGTTATCTGTTGGTACATAAGGTCAGAGAAACTCCAGGCCCATAAAGACAGCAATTCCAAATGTAGAGACATGGCTGATACAAATTTGAGCCAGTATTTTTGAAATCACTGGAAACCATGAAGAATTTGACTGCTCTTTAATGAGTTTTCAGTCTAGGATGCTGAGAGGCTGAGTTAGCTCAGCAGGGCCAAGGAGCAGCACTCAGCCCAGGTGCTGTGAGCTCCTGCTGAGTGACACACAGCTTTCTTTCCTCCAACAGCTTCCAAGTTCTGCTGGCTGATGGACAAGTCGTGGTCCTTCCCCTTCCCAGATCCCAGGAGAACAGACAGGAAGAAATTCAAGCTTTTTAAAGCAGAGAGGTGAAAAGGTGACTTGTTCCCCATGTAAATCATGATGGAGAGAGATTACTTAACTCCCTTTCACCAAATCTGTCATCTTTACCCAAGCACTGCGACCAAAACCTCTGGGCCTTATGAGACAGACACGAAGCTGGAAAGTAGCTTTTTATAGGAGTGAACTTGTTCTTTTTCCTTGTTTTTAATCTTTATTGTTAACAAATCATCGTAAGGAATTTGTTCACTGCTCTTGAATGTGGATCTTCTGGGTCTGTCTACTAAATCAGAGGGACAAAATGAATCTTAAAACTTGACAGAAAAGGACGTGTACACCTCTGAGGAATATTTGGTCTGCGTTCTCAAAGGGCTTCCACCCACCTTCATCTCGTCCATCCAGTCCATAATGTACAGCATTTCCTGGAAAATCTTCTGCAGCCCAAGGTTCATCTCCAGCCGCTGTCTCCGTGCCCGGAGCAGCTCCAGGAGATACTCCCACAGGCGGATAACATTGTCCTTCCTCGCAGTGATGCGTTTGATGTCGTGGTAGTTTTCAGTCTCAAGCTCCTTGGCCACCGCCACCACGGCCTGGACCCGCTCCTCGTACGCCGCGATGTCCGTCTCGATGGCCTCGTGCTTCTTCGTGGCAGCCTCCACTGCTGGGAGGTCAAAGCCAAAATTGTCCTGCAAAGACAGAGGCACTTCTTCAGGAACGGCTGCTGAGGACACAAGTCCCACTGCTCAACCTCTGCCATCAGTTCTGACTCAGCAAAACACACTTCTTAGCAAATCTGGGATCTCAAAATGCTCCCAAGAGTCTTCTTTAATAAAATAAGAGATATCTCTGTAATAATGAACCACTGATAAAATCAGAGATATCATTCACTGCCTTTGGGGGAAGAATCACAGGGCCATCAGGATTAGGCTGGGGCTAATCTAATATTAACATCTCTAATATTAGACAATAAAATTAATTCCTGGGCTAATTTCACTGAACTCACCAAAATATTCAGATAAAGAAAATCTTGACTGTGGGTAGTTATTTCCTCATCAAATCTCCTGACCACAGGCTGGTAGGTTCAATGAAGGGAATCCCAAATGTATAAAGGAGAGGATGTACAGTACATATACATACAGAGTAACTAAATACAATAAATAAATATACACATACATAGATGCAGTAAAATATGAGGCACGGGGAAGAAAATGTTCTCCTTGCAAGAACTACATCCTGTAATTACTCATGGGAACCATTTTAGTCACCCAGACAATTTCTGAGAGCAGCACCTGAGAAACGAGACGTTGATTTTCACTCAGCCAAGTTTCTCTCATAGCTGCCTTGCGATCGAATCTCCGTGCAAGTTGTTCCAGTTTCTCTTGTCTGATGAGCTCATTTCGCAGTGCCAGTTCTCTTTCATGTTCAGCTTTTTCCAGTCTTTCCCAGGCCTGAAGACGTGGAGGAAAAACACACAGCTTCTAAACATACATTCTTATAAGATTATGATAAATCCCATCTCCTTTGCATGAAATCAGGGCTGAAGTCACTACAGGCAACTTTCAAACTGGCTCAATTATTTATAAGCCAATCAATCCAGTTTGCACTGGCTGGCCCTACACCTTGTTTGCTAATATAAGCACATGACTTAAAATCTGGTCTCAATTTAGTCAGTCGTTTTGTGAGCAAGTTGTTTACCTCAGACGCATTTTCTCTGGTCCTTTCTTACATCCCTTCCCAACAAAGCCTAAGGAAACCAGCTGGCTTGAATGTGTAAGAAAGCGTTTGTTTAAAAAAATAAAATCTCCTGAGTGCTACTCCCAAACAAGCAGATTCTATCTTCCTCCTTTAGGAAATGGGAATTAGAGATTCATGGCCTGTCACCTCTAAAATCAACATACAATTGTTATTCTTTATTACACTTTGGAAAATAAAACAGCTGCAGAATTTGGTTACTTCTGGTGCTTACAGGTCCTTTTTTCCCCCAGGCCAGAAGTTATTCACATGCATGACACCAACATTACAAAAATCAGAAGTCTTAGAAGCATGTTGAAAGTCAGCTAATCACCCTTCAGATCTTCTTACAGACAAAAAAAATGCCCTCAATTAAACACAAACTAAATCTAAATTCAAACAGATGTGAAACTGCCTGAAACACAACCATTTTGGGCATTCCTCCTGCAACCAGGAGAGCTGAGCAGTTTGCTGCTCCCTGAGATGAGGCCACAGACACCCACAACAGCTGGTCTGGGAATGCCAAGCATGATCAAACACAAAGGAGGAAGCTGCCAGGCTGAAGCTGTTTGTTATCCCTGAGAGAGCCTGTCAGCTCTGCTGTGCCCAGCCCTGCCCTGCCCTGCCCTGTCAGCTGCAGCAGCAAAGAACAGGCTGCAGGACCCCAGAGGGATCCACAATGCCCAGGCAGGGCACTGGGAGGCGAAGGGGAGGGCACAGCACCTACTGCTGCTGCCTTCTGTCACTTCCCTCCAACAGCCAGGACCATGAGGGGCAAGGCAGAGCTGGCAGCCCCAGGAGCAGAAGCTCCCACAGATGCTCAGGACACCCAGGGCCTGGCTCAGGGCACTGAGTCCGAGCTATAGGAAGAGGTCACCCCTCCTCACCCATCCCTTACAGCCCCCACATCAAGGCTGGAGATCACAAATGTTTTTCTGCCCAGTTCTCTGAGAGAAAACAGCACTCTCTCGAGTCACGAGGGAGGAGCTGCTCGGTTTACCTTGTTAATGTCAGAGATGAGTTTGCCCTCCCTCGGCATGTACACTTTCTGATTGTTGGCTCTCATTTTGCTTTGGATGGTAAAAAGCAGCACTTCCAGGTTTCCTTTTTCTGTAAATCTAAACAGAATTTTTCAAGATAATTGAGTTACAGTCGAACTTTCATTACTGCTAAGGTATAATCATAGAATAATGGACTGACAGAATGGTTTGGGTTGGAAAGGACCTTAAAACCCATCCAGTCACACCCCCTGCCAGGGCAGGAACACCTTCCACTGTCCCAGGTTGCTCCCAGCCCTGTCCCACCCAGATTGGAACTCTTCCAGGGATGGGGCAACCACAGTTTCTCTGGGCAACCTGTGCCAGGGCCTCACCACCCTCACAGAGAAGCACTTCTATAAAATATTGAATATAGTCAACTACAATAAACTATAATAAAGCACTCGTTTTAAATGTTGACATGACGAATGGGGCATTCACATAAACACCTCCATTTTGTGTGGAAGCTGGGAGCAATGGAAATAGCCCACACTTCCCCTGGAGCCAGTTGGGGCAGACAGCAAAAGCAACTTCACAGAAGTCAGCTGTCTGAGTGTTTGGATTTAAACCCCTTGGGGGACAGGAAAAGGCATTTTTTTTATTCCAGTACGTGCACTGTCCTAGTTTACTCCATCAGCACAAGAAATGGAAGTTTTATTTAAAGCCCACTGCAGTCAATAAGCTCTTCCCACTGTTTTCCCTGCGTTGTACGCCTGGGAAATAAACAAACTCCATGGACATTAGGAAATAGTCTGTAATTTTAGAAGATGTCTGGATCCTGTGTAATGTTTTGGGTTGTGATTATTATCCATTAGAACTTGTATTAGACAAAAATAATAAACAGATTTGATATCACAATGCTAAAAGAGGCTTTCCAGAAATAAGTTGCCCAGTTTTGCTTGTATCAGTTTGAGTAAGCAGAGCTGTTTGACAAAGCCAGACACGCTTCCTCTTCATGTTGGATAAGCAGTAGGGATCTTTTAATAGCAGCGTTTTGGTATTATCCACTGCTACAAAGAGCACAAGTGGTGACATTACTGTACTACCACAGTATGCTATTACCACTCATATGATAAGACAGGCATCCCAGGGCAGGGACAGCTTCCAGGACTCTCAGATCCTTTTCTCATTGCTCTTGTTATTATTGGCACATTGAACAGCACAAAGCAAACTGGCCCCAAGTAATATCGACAAGTGCCAATCAGGAATATGAGAACTGGACTTGTTCAGGAAAATGAATTCTTAAGCCACAATTAAAATAACTTGGATGTGTTTGTTTTTAAAAAATCAATGAGTGACTAAGCCAAACAAGACCACTGACTGTTGTGTTAAGCTGAGATTAAACTCACTTGGGTGGTTTCTCCACTGTGCGGTAAGTGTTGAACGCCTGCAGCTGCTGCTGCACCCCAACCAGGGAGTTGGCAAATTTGCGATTGTTGAGGATGATAATGGTTTGCTCAATCCACTCCAGCAGGTCAGAAGCCAGGGACTCGTATTTTTCTATCATTTTCTCTGTTTCAATGGCATTGTCAAGCACCTGCAACAGCAGCGCAACACATATGAGTCACAAGGGCAGTGCTCTTTCAGTCATTTAAATCCAACAGGCCACATAAAAGGAACTGCTGGGAGACTTGAGTTGTGAATCAGAGCACTCACTGCCGGGATCTCTGAGGAATGAGAGCTTGGTATTTTTCAGCCCTGAATTCCCAAGATCCCACAGCAATAGTGGGGCAGAGCTGAGGCTCATACAAGGATTCACGTTCAGTCTGCCAGCTGTAAGGACGGGGGCAATGTTGCCAAAGGACAGAGAATGACTCCACATGTTTTAAATGAGGGACTTTTCCAGAGGAAACAGAGGGCCCAGAGGGTGAGGAGCAGTTAATGAGAAAGGAAAAGCAGCCATGATGCAAAATCAACAAGCAAAAATAAAACACCAGCCAACTGTTTTCTAATGTGAGGCAGATGGAAACTAACTCCTCCTCACGGTCACATGGGAATATTTAACATTCAAAACACGTTCAAAAGTAAAAAAATAAAAATTACCACAGAGTGGACTCTTAAAAAACTAACAACCAAGAGGAAAAAGAAAATCAGGAATATTTCACCTGCTTTGTAAAACTTTATAATTTAAACTTGCAAACCTTTCCGATACGTTTTCCTTCAACAGCCAAAGCTTTCATCTTGGAGAAGTAGTGGTAATATGTCACCACATAGGTGATGATTGACTTTTCATCAGGGTGATCAACACTGATATCTGCAAACCAAACAAGAGTTATCTCAGCAGGCTGAGGGTGCAGGGGTTACACCAACAGAGCTCAGAGTGCAGCAAAGATGTGTTTGGAAGTCAGAGATGGGTTCAGTGGCAGTTCAGCCCCTAAGGTTTGTGTCCTAAGCAGCTTTGCACTGGTTCTGGCAGTAGTGTGGACTGGGCCTAAACCTTGGGGCCGTTGGGCTTCACAGTCAAGTTCCAGACTTTGCCACGGCTTGTGCACAACCAAATAACTCCTCTGGTGTCTGTGAGTTGACACGACTACTGTTAATTGACAACTTCAGTGCTGTGCCAGCATTTGGAGAGAGGAATTCAAACCTATGTCTGTCCAGGTGAATCTGAGAGATACAGGTGGAAAACAAAATATTTCCTTTCCTGCAGCAATTCTGAGGCACTGGAAAACAAGCAAGAAGAAACTTGCCCAAACACATCACTCCTGCCCCTGTGACACAAAAGGCTCTTGCCCCAAGCACTGTGAGCACACACACTCCCATAGAAGCACGGGCTGAAGCTTTTCTGCTTCTCAGAACACATCAGAAGGAAGTCTCTGACTGGAATGACTTTATGAATACATGGCCAGGCCAACAAACTTGTCAGATGGCAGTAAATAAACACAGGATTAAGGCCTCTTGTGCTACTGCTGCTCACTTCGCTGCTGAAGACATCTCACATTCTCTCCCTCCCTCTCTGCCTGTATCACCAGGTGAGTCAGCAGCATCCAGCTGCTCTTGGACACAAAAAGCTGTCACAGAGATGTGCTCTGACATGGAGGGGTGGGAGGAAAGAGCCCTTAAGTGCTGAAACTGCTGGAATTCTTACCCTCAGGGTCCAGGAGCTTGGTAAGACCAAGGTGCTGCTCTGCAAGGTTAAAAGCATTCTGCAGATTGTAGTGTGCATTTGATTTCTTCAGCTTGTCAAAATCAATCAGATCAGGCCTAGACAGGATGGAAAATTCTTTAGATTTCCCAAAGCACAGCGCAGCCACCCTCAAATGAAGTAAAATCTCCAGCCCTCAGAAAACCTGGCCAAGGCTTCACGTGCCCCACGCATTTCCCAGCAGTGTTAAAGGAATGAAGCAATGCCCAGCACATGGCACAGCAGGACCTGGCCATGGGAGAGAACAGGGGAGAGCTTAACAGCAGGGAAGGTGACCCTGGAGAAGAGGAGAACAAAGTTATGGTCACGAGTCTCTCCTCACGCCCATGGAAGCGTGCAATCCATCTGGATAACTCTCCCTGAGCTTGCCATGAGCAGCATCCCCAGCCATGGCAGCCTGGCACCACATCTGGCCATCCTTGGGCAGGGATTTCCTTCCCCTACAGGCTGCTCTGGGTGTGCTTCCCCACTCCTGCCCCCGAATTCCAGACCTGGGCATGGGTTACTCACTGCGATACAAGAACCAAACCAAACCCAAATAATCACAGGTGTAATTTATTCCCTTGAAACCAAACACAACCCATTTTGACTTGTGGTGTGAGAAGCTGCTGCCCAGCTGAGCTCACAATGACCACAAGAGCTGTAAAGCTCAAAACAAGGCAAGTTGCTGTAAAACTCTCAGCAACTCCTCAACTTCCTGCTCTTCATGGATTTTTAAAATCAAGCTGCAAGGTAGCTGCAAAACCAGGGCAGACACTGAGCCACACATACCTGTGCTTATGGATCAGTGCATTGAATGCCATCCCATCCCTCCAGCTTGTTGTAAAGTTGTGGATATTGACATTGGGGTACCTGCAGAACAAAAACCAAGGAGAGCGCAATCAATACAGCACCCCCAGTGCAGCTCTGCACACTCTGGCACCAAAAGCCAGAGCAGGCAGACATTAGGTTTCCCTTGAAATTGCCATTATTTCTTCAGAACTGGGTGAAAAAGAGTCAGCCTATTACTATATATATTCATGGATTATCAGATTGGTGTGTTTATCACCCAGCATTAATACCATAAATTCAGACTTTTCTGACTGGTAAACATCAACTCACTTCTCTTGAATTCCCTCTCTCTGAATCCACTTAAGAAGAGATATGTTTGCCCATTTAAAATTATTTCAACAAAAACTCAAAATGCTGTAAGAGCTTTAGAGATAATCACTTAATCTACACTCACCCAGCTGTTTTCATCTGGCACCACAAAAGCAAAGCATCTTTAGCAGATTTCTTCTCTTTGTTGTCCTCAGTTTCAACGCTGATATCTTGGATCTAAAATTAACATAGAAGATTTCAATATTTCTCCGAGAAAACACATGGCCTTTTTTGAAAAAATGAAAGGAATGCTGGGAAACACCAAAATTAAAGCTACTAAATGTTTATTACTATGCTATTTATTACGAGTTATATATTTTTTATATGGATTTATTATTCTTTCTGCAAAAGGGCTTCCCAGCTGTTTTTAACTGAGGGCAAAGAGCAATATGCAACTCGCTGGAAAACAAGAAATCTCAAGCCTTAGCTGGGACACTAAAATAATTCCTGTGTGCACCCTTAATCCATGTCAGTGCCAAGTCAACCAGGTTATGGATAACCAGCATGGAGATGGAGAGCAGCCGAGGGCAGCATGTCTTCCTGGCTCTAGTGTAGAGACTGGAGCTTCACATTTATTTGTGATTTAGAAATAAAGCCATAAGAATTTCCCCACAGGAAACTCCCACCACAGGTCAGCAGCACCATGGAGACTGATTTATCCTGACAGGTTCCCAAGCACTTCTCCCTCCCATCAGCTGGGAGCACCTGGGAGCACTCTGCTCCTAAAACACACAGTGAAGTATGTTACAAACAGGCATGGAAAGCTCATCCATGTATCTGCGTGCACACAACCCTACCTGGAATCTCAGGATAATAGTCCAAATAAGGCCAAGTGTCAGCCTGTGATTCCCATCCACAATATCATGAGATCCCATGTTTTCTAGGTGCACTCGTTGCTCTTTCAGGAACTGGAGGGCTTTGTCCACGTTCTCCAGGCAGTGGATGCGCATCCTTCCTTTGGTTGGTTTAGGCTAGAAGGTAAAAGGAAGAATAAAAACATTTATTACTGTAGGTGGGAGGTGAAAAGCCAAAGAGCTTTAGACTCCTCAGTTCTGGCTGGTGCATCATCACTCCCAGGCAGCAACGTCACATTTCTTCCTCAAATTCCAGGGACAAAACCACTTCTTGCATCTTCCAGCCCATTTTCACTGGGATAATGGTAGCACGTGGTCAAAACCATGGTGAAAAAACCAATACCCTGGACCTGAGCTGGACACACAGGCCCAATTTCATTTGCCATTCAAAGAATTTGTCCTGTTTACTTCCCTTATGTTTCCTCTCTAGGATATTCACTCACAAGCTCAGATTTGAACCGCAAGCTAGTCAGTAAAACTCCTCAAGAAGGAAGTGGCATTGCTTTTCTTTGGTCAGTAAATCGGATAAATTGTAAGAAAATAACAGAGATTGATTACAAAGTTTTTTTCACAGGAAAAAAACACTAATTAAAAAATCAGCTACACCAACATAACACACATTATATGAAGGCCCAGTGCAACTGCAAAAAAGCAATGAATGTGTTATCAGCATGCAGAATTCTGCCGTAAAACTGAATAAAATTAAAGGAACTTTGCTGTGCAGATAAGGATTACAGCTGAATAGCCTGTTCAGTGTTCACTGGGATGTCACCAAAGGTACTCAGCCAAACAACTAATTGCCATAATTTCCTTGTTTTCTGCAATGAATGTAATTAACTGGCGATGGAAATAGCTCAGGCAATATCCTTGCCCCAGCCTGCATTCAAGGGGAAGAGTTTCAGCCAGTTCCATGGTACAGTCCCTGGAAACACAGCCTGTGCCACAGGGGATGGTGGAGAGGGAAGATGCCCTTTGGGACACGCAAACCCTGAGTCCAGCTTCAGCCTCAGTCAGCCTGGGTCTGTTGTCCTCCTGAGGCTGGGGAATGATACAGAGTTAACCCACAGCTCCCAGCAAGGGGGAGAATTTCCAGGAGCCTCCCACTGCTTTGGTGTATAAAAGTTCCCCCAAAGAGGCCCAAATTGCCCATGGATGCACATCCCATCCGTCCCAAACGCTGCCAGTGCAAAGAGCCACAGCCGGAGCAGGAACGGGAGGGAGCTGTATGTTTGGCCGAAGCCAGTCAGAGACCCCTCACCCAGCAGGGACAATCCGGGATCCAGCCTTTAGCTGGCACCATCAATTACCAAGAGTGTGGAAAGCTGGACCTAAGGCTTGGCTGAACCTTGCAAAACGCAGGTAGGAGGCTGTTCCAGGGCAGGAGGGAAGGTGGAGGCCCGGCTGCACCCCAGCTCCGGCCCACGGCTTGTCCCAGCCACGGCCACACCTGGAGCCCTGGAGCAGCTTCCCAGGCCTGCTCACCTGCACAAGGACGTTCCCAAGGCTCAGGAATGACTGGGACTGCGGCCGTTTCTCAGCAGCAGTGGCAGAGCCCAACCTGTCCCCTCTGCCTTAACACAGCCCTTCCCACTGCCCAAAGCACTGCCTCTATTGCCTCAAACTAC
Organism: Edolisoma coerulescens; assembly: GCA_013397115.1. NCBI lineage: Eukaryota > Metazoa > Chordata > Aves > Passeriformes > Campephagidae > Edolisoma > Edolisoma coerulescens. The sequence goes on from VWZW01005507.1 coordinate 4,160,847, forward strand.
TGAGCAGAAAAGGATTTGAAAAGCTCCTTTTGTGCTCCCAGAACCTCCTGTACCACGGTGACAGAGCCAAAACTATTCACCAGAGATGTTTTATGTAGAGGAAGAGGCGTCTGAGTCTGGTTTGTGGAAGGTGTGGCTGTGCTTGCCACACTCCCCTGCATAGCCTCGGGATGAGGCATAGTGAGACATATCTTGCACATTTATTGGGCTAATGCAAATCCAGACACCGAGTGCAGGGAAAGCGAGTACCAAACCCAGAGTCTTCACACGCACATTACAGGAAAACTGGTTCTACACCAAAACCCTTCCTCTTTTCCAAGAGAAGATGTGACAGGACTCACTACAGAGAACGTGCTTAAGTGATTTGACCTTTGAGCATCCAGGAATTGTAAGGAATTTACTAATCCTTAATTTAGTTATGGAAGAAACTGAGCTAAATGCTTAATCTTAGGCCGAAAACAATTCCCAGCTTTATTTTTCTGTTAGGCACGAGCTGGTTAACAGTGTGTGCAAACCAAATTACAACTGTCTTTTCATGCTGGCTGGATTCTTTCCCACTGTGCTCAGTGACAGCATTGCATGCTCTCAGTTTCCTCCCAAACACTGCCGTGCAGAGGACATTATGCTGTAAGGCCTGGACTGAACATTAGGATTAGGAATCAAGCTGAGCAAGGTCAGGAAGATGTAGGTATTGCCCCTATTGGATGCTCTCGTTTTGAATTTTTCCAACACACCTCCAAGGACTGTGGGTTTTCATCAACAAAAATCACAACAGGTATCGGAAAATGCAGGGTTTGTGTAATCGAAGCGAGAGGGCAAAGAGCAGCCCTGCTTCCCTGATTGGCACCTGAAATCCTGGACTCTGCTCCCCAGGCTCCAGCTCCAGAATCTGAATTCCAGTTTCAAAGGAGAGGAAACAATTCCTGTTTGTTCCACTGCACCAGTAAACACACCATGTTTATGGGATACTTATCTATGCTAGTTTCTGCTTTTGATGTTTCTTGTCTTGGTTTTAAGCCTTCTGAGTAAGACCTGCCTTTAGATTTCCCTGGGGGGAGCATGGAGTTGCCAGAACCTACCTAATATTGACTAAAATAAATTCCAAAAAACTGAAGAACAACAGCAAATAGATGCTGTGTGGCAATCCTTCTGGAATATTTTTGGTCTGTGTAAGATCCTCCTGGAATACTTTTGGTGCGTGTAATTGTCTCAAGGTTTAGTGCATTGCGTTTACTCTTGTTTGCAGAGGAAGGTGTGGTGGAATGCACTGTTCAAACACAGCCTGCTGTCCTCCAGCCTGAGATAAGGAAGCTACAAAAAGAATGTGTGGTGGTGCAGGCAGCTGCCAATGCCAGACACAAACGATGATGCAAGTGCAGCTCCATGGAGGCTCCTGCCCTCTCCCTACCCCGCAGCTGCCTCAACCCTGTTTGCATTTTCCAAAACCTGGAGTGAAAAATGTAAATGAACGGCGCAGCCAGAGTCATGGGACTGCTCTGAGCTTCCTATTTGCTGCTGAAAGTCAAGTCTTGGCAGGCAGACAGGCAGACTTAACCAGAGGTGACACAGTTGGTGTGTCAGCCCTCAGATAATGGGGCATGTTGGTCTCAACTATCCCTGTGTGAGGAATACCTGCTACCTGCAGTGAGCACATCAAACCCAACACGTCGCTGAGGTGAGCAGTCTGGCAGAGACAGAGAGGGGCTCTGAGCAAACTGCAGCTGATGAACACCAGGATCTGTTACCCCACCCACACAGGCACTTCTGTGCACGTCACAGCTCCCTTGCCCTCCCAGATGCACTCAGAAAGCTCCTCGCCTGCCTCGCGCACACACACACTACACTGGGCCATATGTTCCACTCATTAACCAGAGTCTTAAGCCATGGAGCTCCACTAATAGGAGAGCTTGATGACAAGTGATTACCCAGCCCCCTGCAGCCTTGGGTCTTAGCTAAAGACCCGTATTTCTTTGAAAAGATTGCTCTAAACTAGGCAGTTAAGAGCATCGCCATCATTTAAGGAACTGAAGGAGAAGCTGATACCCAGCCATTTCCTGGCACCCAGTTCTCCTCTTGTGTCGCAGCATTTTTCACTACAAGGACCTTCTTACTTACCACTCCTTGTGCTGGTACCAAGGGGGTGCCTCAGCACACCCAAAGAAAGAATTTGACCCATTTATTTAAATTGATTTTAGATATTCCCCTACCCAAAGAAAGCCCAAGCCTTATCTATCTGAGTAAAATCAAGTACACTCAGGGACATTCCTGAGCAGTGGAGTGCAACGAACACCACAGCTCCAGCTGCTCCCAGGGTGGCGTGGCCCTCTCCAAGTGCTGTCCTGCACACCCCTGGCACGCTCTGGGAAGGGAGCAGGGATGTGCCAGGCCTGCACCCCTGCACCAGTGCAGGGCTTGTTAGCAGAGAAATGGGCCACTGCCCACAAGGCCCAGGAACGTCCTCCGGCACATCTAACTCATCACCACCAAGGGATCTAAGGGGCTCAGGAACATTTTGTGCTCTGTGCCTGTCAGATTTGGGAGCAGGGAACATGCTGCTGGAAGCACTCAGCATGTTACCAGCAAGGAACCTTTGAAGAAGACATCCTTTGATTCTCACTGAAGCCAGTAGGAAAGCATTTTAATGGTGTCTGGATCCAGCTGAAGCAATAGAGCCCTTCTTTTTCCCTTTAATATATGAAAAGACATTTTCAGTGCTGAACCCTCAGCACTCAGATTTCCTATACTGCAGTCGAGCCAAGGATTCACAAAACCCCACCCAAACCCAAACCCAACCCCCCCTAAGGATATTGATAAGCACTTACAAGTCTCTCTCCTGAAAGCACTTCCAGGAGTTTGATGAGCATCCTCCCATCTCGAAGGTCTGTGTACAGGTCTGTAATTCGGCAGGACACACGAGCCAAGTGGGAATTCACCCACTTTGTGAAGGTCTTCTTCTGAACTGCCTCACGTTCATCTGTGGGGAAAACAACACAACGTCACTCAAAATGAATCGCAGCTCATGTTTCTATGTAAAAATGGGATGCTCAAACATCTAAGATTAAATCAAAGGTATGGCTTGTCTTTTTGGGAGAATCGTTGATGAAATCAGGACTTTTCATTGAAAATCCGCCATTCTTCACCTGCTGAGTTCACCTGCTCTGGAACACACACACAAATCCACAACAGATCCCCCAAAATACCAGAAGTCATTTTGGATTAAGACAGGTATGACAGAGAGCAGAGACCAAAGCTTACCACTGACTTTTTCCCTTCTCATGACAATATTTATTTGCAGATTCAACATTTATAACTGTGTTTACACAATGTCAAGATGAATTTTTCCGTAACTGCATGCCTGAGGTAGACAAGCATTTATATCAAGCCATAGAAAAATAGATTCTTTCCACCTTCCCAGAGTCTTTCACAACTGTTTATAGAGGAAAACATTGGCTGTGAGAGCTCTCTTACTGCACAGGCTCGCTGCAGTCCACATTAATTCACAAACTCCTACCCAGCTATCTGCCAAGCCCAGAGCTCTCAGACAGAAAACATTATACATCTCTGTGGTTACATTCTTTTGCCAAGGGCTTTGGATGAAGCCCTTCCTTGTTAGCCAAAAGTCATTTCAGTGAGCTGGGAAATACTACAGACCAAATTTGTCAAAACACAGGTGCTCTGACTCGGACTCTGAAAGCCACAGTTAGACAGATGAATGGAAGTGCTCTGCTTTCCCAGGCAGACAAGATTCCAAGCCTCCCATCAGCCTCTATAAAGTTGTTGGCATGTGCAGGAACAGGACATGAAGACAGGTTAATCTTAAACTACAGCATCCCCAGCTCTGAAAGCTCCAAGAATGTTGCTTGAAACACAGAGAACATTCCAGATCTGACTGCCCAGGGGTTTGGTGGACACTGTCCTTCCAAAGGAAGGATGTGCTCCCTTCCTGGCAGTGCAGCATGGTGGGGGCATGGTCCCAGCACATTCATAACCAGGCACTGCCCCCAGGACCTTAGGGACAGCAGCAAAAATCCAGCCTTGGTGATGTAGGATGACAAAGATGCTGAGAGTAAAGAGGACAGAAAGCTGGGGAACAAGTAAAAGAAGAAAAAACAGCAAGAATAAAAGACAGTAAGAAGAGAAATCAGATAACAGAACAGTGGTGAGTGGGAGGGAGAGCAGACCTGCACTGAGTGGTGGTTTGCACAACTGCACAAACCCCACCCTAAGATTTCAGTTCCTCCCACTTATTTCTGAACTTGTCCTTCCTACCCATGTGGTCAGACATGACCAAAGTTACTGCACTGAAACTGCCCAGTTTTGACAGCTTTTACCTACCTGTAAGGTGTGAAATTACAAATGTGTCTTGGAAAGCTGTCAAAGGTGGGGTTAGTGACAAAATAACGTGCTTTGGCTGAACTGATAGTTTGCATTACTCGTGTTTGCCCTCACTCCGTGTGGAGCAGAGGATCCCTGTGATAGAGGAAGAGAACAGGAAATCAGCAGGAACTGCAGCTAGTGTCTACCAGCTTTAAATATATATTTTATGAACTATTTATAGCAAGTGCCTGGGAATGCTGTATCTGCATATCTGCTTGTCTAGTAATCCGTGCCTTTATTTGAAGTTCTTTTTTGCAATGAGTCACAGAAGAGAAACCTTGCAGTAGTCAGTGCTTTTAAAAGAAAATTCCAACAGAAATTATGTGTCCCTTCACCGGCTTGAACAAGCCCCAAAACAGCTCAGGAAGTTTGTTTATTTAATCACTGTAGTCTCTACACAGAAGCACAACATTAAGTGATCCCTGTGCTTACATTCATTCCAAAGAAAAATGCCACTGTATAGGATCCTGAAAATAGAGTTGGAGATACAAAATAGTATGTAAAACAAAAAAGCTATCAAATACCATCTTAAAGCCAACCATTAAAAAAAATCTTTGGCCAAAAATTATAGTTATCAATAATCCTCCCAATCTGGGATCACAGTAAAAGTGAAGAGTGGGAAAAGAACATCCATGTGTGCTTAATAAAAGGAGATGAAGAGTCAGGGCCTAATTTTGAACAGATGAAAGACATGATGTGGGAAATGCAGTGACACACAACAAGTCAGGTTGTGAAACCTTTGGAGCCATGGTATCAACTGACACCAGCCTGGGACCTTCTGGTGTTGAAAGCAAGTCAAGGAAGCCAACAGAGCAAGCGGCCCTTCCAGGACAGGGAAGATGGGTCCCTAGTGGGGACAGTGTCCATGTGGCTCAGGAGCTGCTTTCCCAAAAAGCTTTCCCACCCCAGCACTTCCAGCGGCCCCAAAGGAGGACAAAATGCATTCTTCAGGCAGTGGGACTTGGGGAAAAAACCCTGAGAAAGCTTGACTGACTCCTTGTCTTGAGTGGTGCCTCAGCATCCTCAAGCACAGTGAACTATCAGGGAGGGAGAGGATGGGAGCCCAGCCTGGCTGGAGGCCCTCTGTGCTGGGGGGGCCGATGGTGGTGCCCTGAGGAGTGTTTTCTTTACTCTAGAGTTCAAAGCCAGTCGCTGCCTCTCCCCTTCTGCTTTCCCGTTTCCTCAGCCTTGCTCTCGGTGGCCTCGATTTCCTGTTTACCGCGAGAGGCTGCAGGGCCCGGTTGGTTTCTCTGCCTCCCCACCTCCGCCCCCACCCCAGCTCGCTCTTGCCTGAGCTCCTCTCACCTGATCCCCACCCATCTGTGGCACCGGCCTCCTCCCTGCTGGCCCCACCGCTTAAAAACAGTGTGAAAGTCTCTACTGGGACCACAGCTGTGCTGCTTCCAGCGCTAACTCCTCGTGCTGAGCCTACAGTCGGCTTTTCACATGAGCTCCAGCAACTTCAGTGCTGGAGCTATTCATGGCTTTTCACTTTCTTTCCATCTCTCCTCTGATTTACAGCAAGCGGGGCCCAAAGCAGGGAGATCCTCACGGGTGCAGCCCCGTGGGAAAACCCTGTGGCACCACACAAGGGCTGGGCCCCACATGCCACTGCCAACTTTTGGGGACAACCAGCAACTTATGTCAGAAAAATGCCACTGGAGAGACACAGCAGCTCTTTCAGGCTCCTAATGGGGCGGTCACCCAGGAAGGCCAGGCTTTATCCTGCACTTGGCACAGGCAGAGCATAGCTCTAATTCCCCACTGATATTCTCAGCCAGAGAAGCCCCTGGAGGGAGAAGGCACAGCCCTTCTTACCCTGCATCACTTCACTCCTCTTGCACTCCCACAACGTGGGAAAGTAAACCAAGCCCATTTGGAAAGTGATGTGACTGGGGTTGGTCATGTTAAAACCTCTCCTGATTATTTCTACATGGTGTTTCACAATGACAGCAGGTTTTTGCAACGCTTCTATCAACCCTTTCTAACTGATAAACTATTTTTCTCCTCTGGGGTTTCAGGTTAAAACACACACAGAACTAAAACCAAGGAATTTTGGTTGTGCATTTCAGATAAAGAAAGACACGTACAGAAATGTGCTTAGAGCCCTGACAATTTGGTCAAGCAAACAACACAACTGTGACTCTCTTAATGTGCAAAAACCTCCACAGCAAGGGCCAGGTACATCCATGAGTGATGACTCCAGAGATTTAACATCAGCCATGGGCCCTGAGTGCTATTTACGAACGTCATGTGATGGTTTTGACAAATGTCCTTCATAGTTTCAAAAACACAGTTATGGATTTTGAAGATTAATTAAAACAAGAGGATATGGGTGGAGCTCCAAGTGTCCTACAGCTTGTGAAAACATTTGTTTCCCAAGGGTAAAGAGAAATGAGCAAGATGCAAAACATGCACAGCAGGAAAACGGAAGCCGCTCACAGAGCAGTATCGATAATAGAGAATCCAACTTATCTTGAAGCAACACTGGGAAGGAAATTTCCTTTATGCGGAAGGCCCCATGACAATGCTACCACCAGACGGGCTTGCGAACTCCAGGGCTGCGATTGTGATGCATCAAGGACTGACTTTGTTTAGGAATTTAATAAATAAACCAGAGTTTGTACACTGAAAGCATAAACTGAGCTGGACAGGATCACAAACAGGCATCTAACCCTTTCCTCGCTTGAGGGAGACCATTCTTCCTCCACTAATTTGATGAGAAAAAATCCTGACAAAAATACAGTCAGCTTTCTGAAAGCCCAGAGCTCAGTCACTGAGTCCCCAGTGCGGGACAGCGGGAGCGGGGTCACACACACCGCCCCCCCTTATCACACGCTCGGCTCTGCTGGGTGAACTCAATAGGGCTGTGCCAGAATAATGGTGAATTTGTTTCAATAACTGCCCTGGGAAAGGCAGGGCTGCAGGAGTTGGCTGAGACCAACGTGGGCCCTGTGACCCTGTGTACTCCCACGTGCCAGCGGGCGTTACGGGCCCCGGGGCCTTCGCGGGCAGCAGCACTGACCGCAGCTGTGGCAAAGGTTACCTGTGCAGCCACCTGCCTGGTAAAAACAGCTTCCAGACACCCTGCTCGCTTCCATACCGGTCAAACCACATCTCCAACAAACTGACCTTGAATCCCTTTCAAACGGAATGGGAAATCTGTTTGGGCCACGCCACTGCCAGCCCTGCACAGGTAAAACGACTTTGGGTGTGTGACAGCTCCCACCAGCCCCTGGACGGGGCAAAGGCCTCCACACAGCAAAGGGAGTACTCTCAAAGAAGCCCAAACAGGGAAACTGGAGCACAAAAAGGAGAGCTGAAAGGAGCAGTCTGGGACTGCTGCTGGGCTCTCAGCCCCTCAGGACAGCCCAGCCACCAGTGGCACCGACAGCCTCCCTGCTGAGCCCAGCCCGAGGGCAGCTGCTCTAGGCACTGTCACCGTCCATGGATCCCTGCAATACCGCTAAGCAAGACAAATTACAGATGACTTTTAATCCCTGACTCCAAAAGCTCTGTCTCCTGCAGGTTTACATCTTATATTTCCATGCTGGAAGTAATTTTTCCAGCTTAAAATGATTACTTTTTTCACTATAGCATCAAGTGTGTGCCCTACATGAAGCACTGCTACACCCACTGACTCAGAGATCAGCTGAGCGCTGCTCTAGGCACACCACTTCTGCTGATATCCACTATCCACGGCTTCCCAGAATTTCCCAGATCATATCCTCATTTAACAGAGCACAGAGAAAACAGAGCTTCCTTTCATGGGACAATGTTCCCATTGCTGGTGGTTTTCAGGGTGCAGGATATCACCCTATGCTTTCTGGTTTATGCAAGGATGTGGAGTAAAACAGCCAGTAATATTCACAGCTTCACAAATTCCAGCTGTGCATAGAGGTTTTTTTCAGTTGAGAAAGACGCCTGAGAGAAGGGCAGATCAGCTACTGGGACCAGAATGTGGTGATCAAACAAGATTTTATCAGGAAACAACATGAACGGATGTGCTCTGATAACCTTCACTCTTTGCTGGAGTAAGAAAAGGGCAATAGTGAACATGAAATAACTCTAACATGGGCCCAGCCTCGGGTGTTCTAGGCAGGCTTGAACGGAGTAACCGGGCCCTGAGGCACAGAGCCCTCAGTGGGTCTGACACAGCTCCTCTGGTCACCACTCCAGCAGCATCTTGACAAACAGCGCTGGTGGCTCCTACTCCTTAAATTCCCTGTCCAAACTGAGGGCTGTGTGCTCAGAGAAGGCTGGGGACTGCCAGCAGCCCTGGGCTGTGCCCCAGGCTGGGGAAGAAGGCTGAGGCTGGGTTTGTGTGCTCCTCAGCCCAGCAGGACCCTACCCTGGGGTGAGACCCCCTGTGGGACTGCGGCTCGGCTCGTGGGGTGTGTAGCTATGCAAAGCACTCAACTGATGCACCACTAAATATAGCCCAGAGGGGAAAATGCACCTCAGTGTATCCACTGAGGATCAGCTGAGGAGAGAAACATCTGCTTGGGTAAACACTCCCGAAATGATGGCCTTTCCACATGGTCCCACACATGCTGTGTTAGTCCTCATGGCATCAGGAAGCCCAGAGAACAATGCATAAGCATGCACAGCCAGGCACTGAGAGCCTAAATGGAAATACATTGGAATGGATCTATAGGGAAGAAAATTAAGGAAGGAGGAAAGATCACTATTAGCTATCAGTAGAGAAAAGGAAATTTTCTCTTAACATTCAAGTTTCCCTTAACATTCAAGTGTCCTATAGCAATAAACTGAGCAGTGGATGCTGCTTTTCTCCAGCTGCAGATGAAAGGTTAGGACTGAAAATCGGGATTGATAAAAATGGAAAAAACAGAGCTTAATGTAGAAAACACAAGTCCATAGTGCACACATGCAGGGATGAGGAAAAAACTAGAACAAAACCTGCAGGGAGTCAAATTTACACGACATACAGAGAACATGATACACGTGGGTCCAGTGCCTAGAAAAAGGCATCTCCTTCACTTTAATCTTGCCGACAGTTTACCATGGAGGAATGGGAGTGGAGCAGCTGATCATTCTGATGCAAATAGGATGCATTTGTTAATGGTTATTTTATGGCACAAAGTAATCTGTGGAGTGACTTCCCATCCAAACTGGTGAGATCACACCAAAGCTTTTACATGCTGCAGCATGACTTAAACAAGAACTTGGATGCAAATGTTAAAGATGACAAAGCAACGAGGGGATTTTGTTCATGCTGGTGATTTCATTAGGAGCAAAATCCTTGCTGCTTTCCCGACTCTGCTACATGGAGATGATTGTGGAGAAATCAGGGGTGTGTTCAGCAACCCTTTTGCTTTTACTAGGAAGCACCAGCCAGCTACTAAATCCTATTAAATATCTACCCTTCCCTAATAAATGTTACAGCATGTGATCACTTTCACTCCTGAAAATGCTCTGGGGAAAAAAAAAAAAGGAAAGCTACATAATGCAGCATGTGGAACAAACAATTCTGCTCCTTTCTGTCTTTGATGGCACTAAACCTCCCTCACACAATGACATGATGCACAGAACAATGTCCAGCCAAGCATTACGGGGTGTGGAAGGGCAGGTCCCTCCATTGTCTTTATTTTTACACAGAGTTTATGGCATTTTGCTGTCAGCAACAGAAAAATAAACCTTCCACAATCCAGATGCAGATTCATCTACAGGAATGATTAGGTTCATGTGCAAAAAGTCACTGTAAAGCCGCCCACAGCAAATAAACATCAAAGTCATCTGGGTTTAACAGATTAAACTGGTGGAAGAACTCAGCTTGTGATTTTTAGTTTTTGTTTCAATTCAGAAGAGGAAGATGACACATTTAAGCAGATTTAGAGGAACAGGTGCTCAGCTCTCCCTGCATGGTGGTGGATGTGTGACTGTTTAACTTCGGGGTACTGGAATGCAAACCTGTGTAACCATCTCCCACAGCATGTCCAGCTCCCTGTGTGGAGAACACCCATCCCAGGGCCCATTACAGCAACAGCACCCAGCCAGCTGCTCTTCTGGCTCTCCAGGAACCCCACCGACTGCTTGTTCTTCTGTATGAAATGCAAAGCAGCTACAGAAACACAGCCTTTCCAGTGGGAGATTCAAACGGTTTAACACTTCTGGGTGCTGCTCTCAGAAACACCTTCAGCTTCAACCACCAGCACCTGCCCTGGGTTGCACACGACCGCTGAACAAAATGATCACAAGGATCAAGGCCTGGACCCCAAACTGTATCACAGAATCACAGACTGGTTTGGGTTGGACAGGACCTTAAATATAATCCAGTGCCACCTCTCTGCCATGGGCCAGGACACCTTCCACTAGGCCGGGTTGCTCAGAGCTCCATCCAGCCCAGCCTTCAACATTTCCAGGCACAGGGCATCCACAGCTACTCCGGGCAATCTGTGCCACGGCTTCATCACCCTCATAGGGAAGAATTTCCTCCCAATATCCCATCTAACCCTTCTCTCTGTCAGTGTGAAGCCATTCCCCTTTGTCCTGCCACTCCAGACCCTTGTAAATAGTCTCTCTCCACCTTTCCTGTACCTTCTTCAGGCATTGTCAGGCCACAGTCACCCCGAAGCTTCTCTTCCCCAGGCTGAACAATCCCAATTCTCTCAGCCTTTCCCAAAGGAGAGGTGCTCCATCTCTCTAACCATCTTGGTGGCCTCCTCTGGGCCTCTCTTCCTCCTTTCTGAAGAAAGATGTTACAAAACCATATTTCCAGCAACATAGCAGAAGCAGATGAATAGAGGAGTAACTTTCTGGCTTCATGACGTGCAGTGTTCAAATGGGCCTCCTTTAAAAAGCAGCATGGAAAATGTCTCAGTGCTGTTGGCATTTTACATGAAAGGACACAAACCCCTCATGGCTGATTTGATGTCAGTACTTGTTGCCACTTTTCCCTCTTACGTAAGAAACAAATCACTTCATCAAAAGGAGCATGGAAAAAGCATCTGCCTGTCCCAGGACACTGACTGGGAAATTTCTCCAGAAGAACAATGAAAACCTGAGGTCACTGCACTGTTTCAAGTACACACAATCTTGGGGGGTCTTGGCAGTTTCCTTTAAAACACATTATATGCATAATGCAGGGAAGAGCCAGGGGATTTTTGAGGGGGACAAAAACATTTTTCTCTACTTGTCCAAACCACTCTTTGATTGGCAGTGTCGAATGAGGATGAGAGCAAGGCTTGGCACAGGCAGGGAACATGCCAGGTACTTCCCTACATCAGATTCATCTTATTTCTTTCCACGTTCAGCAAACCCAGCAGAATGAGAATTTTTACAGTGGATTCCCGCTTGTCTATGGGAAGGAAAACAAGGGTAGGAGGAAGGAGCTGGGGGGTTTTATTATTTCTGTTGCTCTCTTTTCCTTTCAGAGTTCCTCCCTCTTCTCAGCACTGCAGGGAATGCAGCTGCTCTCACACAAGACTACTGGCACTGCTATTCCCACAATGCAATTCCTACTGGTCCTATGAGCCCAGCCTGGGACCCTCCTCAGCCAGGAATTTGGAAATACAGAATTGTAACTGACGTTAACCAGAGATGAGTCACAGAGAGATGGGCATCAGGAGTCAGCATTCCCTGTGAAGACAGCAAAGTGCATGGTGAAACCCATCTTTTCCACAGCAAACCCTGGCCCCGTGGGCAACCACTTCCAGTGGCACACACCACCCCGGAGGGAGGAGACCTGCCAGGATGCAAGGCTGGGGGGAGCCAAGCAAGGGCAATCGTGATGGGATATCCAGAAGAAAGCTGTCACTGTGAGGCTGTTGAGACACTACCTCCCCCATAGGCTGTGGGAACTTCATCCTTAGGGAGCTTCAGATCTCAGGAGGACAAATCCCTAAGCAACCTGATCTACCGCAGGAGTCACTCCTGCTTTGAGCAGGTGTGCTGGACCAAATAAACTCCTCTCCCAGCCTGAAACATTCTGAGATTCTATGAATTCCAGCAAGCTTAAACAAGAATAGGCCAGAAGACTGCACTGCCAGTATTCTTATGGAATCCCACCGAGGGATTTCAGAGAGCTGTGGGATCGCTTCTTTCATCTGAGGCACAAGTTGAGACATTATATGGAGAGCAAAGTCAAAGCTGTGGTATGTTTTGACCATGCTTCTGTAAAAACTCACTGCAATCAGAATGAAGAATAGATGAAAGAAATACCAAACCTTTGCTGGTTTCATGTTTAAATCTAATTTCACCTTAATGACAGAGAAGCATGAATAGAAAATAAAGAAATCTATGATGACTGCATTTAATCCTTTCAAAATATTAAATCTCTGTGCTAAGAGATGTTATCATTATAATTAATTGCTGCTAAATTATAATTTTCATCATCACAGAATATTTTAAATGGAAGAAAATGTGTTTAAACAACCACTGCGTTGATCAGGGATTAATAAGAGCTGAATTCATAGCCTTACTGAACAATGTGTTTAGTTCCTGCAGTTTCCATGGTCACACAATAATTTACTATTGTTAATTGCCTGCCATACTGTAGAGTCAGATGCACTACACTGTGCTGACAGGATGATGAATAAAAACAGCAGCACCACAGGTAAGCCAGATCATAGCTCAGCAAACTCAGTCCCAAAGGGGAAAACTGAATGAGTAACAGCGACAAAAATACTGTAGGTTACAATAAAAATCACTTGTATAACTGAAGGAACCTTGATATTTATAAAATGCCATTATTTCTAAAAAGGGAGTTTTAAAAATGCATTAATTTTAATGAGATTTGAGACAAACTGCTAATAAGAAGCATTAGAGGAAAAATCCCTAATCTTCTCTGGCTTTAATCTGCAAACCCATCATGCAGAGCTCCCAAGAAAGTCCTGGAGTTGGTGTCTTTTGAGATTGGCAGAACTGACACTTTCACCTCTTTGCTTGCTTAAGAAAAGCTCCAGAAAACTGAACCATGATCTCAACTTGAACACACATTCCAACCAGTCACTCTGTATAGTAAAGGAGTTCTTTAAGAAATCCATGTGGCAATTAAAAAAATAACAATTAATAATAAGAAATCTTTCTTTTCATGCCACATCTGCTTTATTGGGAATTCTGAGGCGCAAAAAAGTTGCACATGCATTCTAGTTCCTCACCTCAAAATTTTCGTACTTGCCTGTTTGATTCCAATCCAAAGGTCATTTACTGGTCTGCTACTGTGGGGCAATGTGGCATGTTTAAGCAAAATCATTTTAGCCTTTGGAATTATGCAAGAGTGGGGAAAAGAGATCCCTTTCCAGCACAGTATTTCCTGCCCAGGTAATAACTTTCAAAGCAGTACCAGAAAAAAACCCTTTGTTTGAAACCCTCCAAGGTCTCTCTGAGATTTAAAAGGTGATGCAAATTTGAAGAAATTAGGGTAAAATTATACTTTGAATACCTTAAATGTGTATCTTCATCCAGAAACATCACTTGTTTCTTGTTTTTCTAGTCTTAAAAGTGGACTTGTGAGTTGTACTGATTGTGCAAGGCCTTGACTGCAACAACTGAAAGGCCCTACATGGGGACAAAGGTGTGGCTCCTGTGGAAGAGATCCAGGAGAGCTCACAAGAATTTACCTTCACTTACTTCTTTCATTTTTAGGACAATGAGAAAATTATAAAAGCACTCAAAGACTCCTGATCACAGCCATTTCACTGATGCCTCCTTAGCCACGTTGCACATGGGCTCCATATTCTGGGCTTTTCCTCCTCAAAATGTGAATTGGTGATGTGGTGTTTTCTTTAAAAACCCCAAAAAACAGAATAAAGCCCCAAACAGACTATGAGGTAATGGCAATTAACAAAGGAAAACAACTTCTGAAAGTTCAGTGTCTAATTAATGCTCCCAGCTGTCTGTTAGTGCAACAGCAATGTCATTAGAACATAGTTCAGGTATTGGTTAAGCACAGAACTACTGCACATTTGCACAGACTGTTTGTGCTTGCACCTGTCTTACACAGCTCCAAATCACACAGATACAGGGGTACACAGGCATGAGAATTCACTGTGGCATCTTACACTCATCTGTATGTTCCTGAAGCCTCAGTCACAGCTCACTGATTTTCAGGTCTCCAAGCTTACACACAATTCACACATTTCAGCCTAACTCAGATACACCAGATGTTTATGCAAAAGGAAAAGTCCCATGAATACACTCCTGAATGTGAAGGCCACGGTGACCTGCAGCTGATGCCAGAGAAATGTTTCTGAACTTGGCAACAGGAGCGAAACCAGAAGGGAAAGCTGAGTTGTGCAGCACAGAAAACAAAAGGTGTTCTGGCATTAGGTGGCTCACACAGGTACACCTGAAACCTGCCAGGAACGGGCTGGGATGGGCCACACTCACGAGGCTGGAGGAGAGGGAAAGGACAGCCCCACACCCAGCACCCTGAACGGGCAATGCAGAGATCACACCACCCTGCCCAGCCATTTCAGTCATTCGGGAAAAACAGGGGGAAGTCCCCTTGGAGCTGCTGGTTTATTCCATGCTCGTCCCAGCCCTGCCATACCCAACCTGGGGAGCAGCTCTGCTGGCGCCAGGGCAGAGCTCCAATCCATCCCTGCGGGGGATGGCACTGCCAGGACATGCTGCATGGTTAAAGGTTTTACATATTAGGTGTCCTTAAGTGTTGTCTCCTCTCCAGGACAACTTGTGACTGCTTTTATTTAGAGAAAAAGTATGTGCAGTGAGGAATTAGCTGGAACACGGCTGGCGCCAGGCACTGAGGAAACAGGAGCATCTTTCAAGTGGCAGAGAGCATCATTAGCATCAGTGTGCTGGCAAACACCAGGGCAAGTCAACTGTTAAGAGCAAAGGCTCCAGTAAATAAGGTTTATATCACGGGAATTTTATTATATACCCTATCAGACATATTTACTTTGGAGAAGAGGCAGAGAGAGAAGCATTTAGTAATATATCAGCAGCAGGGGATTTATGGAAAAAATGTTCCATAACTTCCATGTCTCGCCCTGTGAGCTCCTTCTGTAAGGACTTAGGCCACAGCTAAGAGCAACTAGGTCCAGATGCAACCAGCACTTAATCTGCTATTAAAGGCTGACAGATTATCAGTGCACCTGCACAAGTGACAGTGGTCAGGACAGCACCCAGGGAACAGTCAGGAAACAATCTGTGGGCACTGCCAGTTTTCTGAAAAGACTTCCTTGAGCTAGAAGTGACACACTCTGTTCCTGATGCCAGGGGAGGCCGTGAGGGTGAAACTCAACTCGCACCCCACAGGGTGAACAAAGGCACAGGGAGGCAGAACACGAGACACTCAGCACTCAAAGGTAAAGACAACCCAAATTATTGAACTTCCCGTGACGAGGATAACAGAAAGGTCAGAAGTTCAGAACACCACCAATATTTGATGTTTCCAGACACCTCCCCTATTTATTCCGAGCCTGCCTTCAGTGCCATTCCGTAATGGCTCTTACTCATGTCAGCCTGCAATCACAGTACAGTCACATCTGTGATTTCACAGCAGTCTCCCCCATTACATTGCCAGGCAATCTGAGCTGACAGAGGAACACACCCTGAAAAAAGCAGCCGTTGCACTATCAAAGTCTAGCTTCCCTCCAAATAACTGTGGAAAGATACTAAACTAGATGTAGAATTAATTATTACCCAAAGCAAACCGTAGATAGTTGACTGCAGATGGGATGGTCAGGTTTTCAATTCTCTTTTTTCCTGGAACCAAATTATAATCAGATCATATTTCCAAAAACTGGAAACACTTCCTGGACAAAATGAGCATTAAGAATTGGACTTTGGAGGATTTTTGAAAGGAAAAGGCAGAACCCAATATATGGTATTAGCACAGAGAAGCTGAAACCAAGGGGAAACTGTTATTTGAGAAAAATGTAGGTACAGGACTGGATCTGAGAGACAAAACCCCTCAGCACAGTGTTGTTTGTGCAGTTCCTTTTAACAGGGCTGCATTGGTTTAGACTATCTGAGAAGTGGGTGCTGCACATTGGCTGATTTTCTGCAGTTTGCCAAGCCATTAAGGGAAATTTAGGTATCTTTATTAAACCATAGGGGTTTCATTCCAAGAAAAATCTGGGCAGCCAGCATTTATTCTTTTCTGATAAACTCTTAAATCTCTTTGTAACCACATGTTGCTTTGTTTAATCTTTGAAGGCATAAGGTCACCCTTTGCTTGTGATTAGAGTACTGTGGTCACACAGATCATGTTTGTACCTTGCCACCGCGCTTTTTCCACTGACCCTCTGGCGAGCAATTCTCCAGCTACTCTACCTGAAAACTCAGTCCCAACAGAACTAAAACAGGCAAGAGAACTTAAAGCCACTAATCTCAAAACCAAACCAATCCTCAGAAGCACATGCCTGGCCATTTTGGCAATACTGTAGGCAGAGGTGTTCGAAGTCTCTGCAAGAGATACCAAATATGCCTTCTGTACAATGCCATTTGGGATGATACTGCTCATTTTTGCTAATATAAATAATACATAAAAATCATATTTATGACCTCCTCCTCAATACAGTTTAGCTAAAATCAGTGCAGGACTGTGCATGGTATTGATTCCCACCAAAGAGCAAACTGACCCTGTCCAGTGTCACTTTGTCACGTACGGAAAACTGGGCTTGTACTTTCCAGTTCCAGCTTATATTTTTATGAACAAACCAAACTTGACTGAACACGGAATTATCAGCACTTCCAGTTATCCCATGAAAAGGCCACTTGGTAATGCCAGCTCTTTCACAAGCCCTTTGAAAAGGCAGGAGCGTGGCCCCCAGACCATGGCCCAGTGGCTGCCTGTGTGTCTGCCGGGCTGTGCTGTTCCCTGCACACTGAAGGGCCTTTCTCTGTAAGCTCCTTTCTCAGGAACAGTGGGGCATTGAGCAGGGCTACGAGCCTGGTTAATATTAGTTTGGCTACAGTAGTGCTCTCCCAACAAAGGAGGCTCTCAGCCCGGGATACCCTCGCTCCAGCAGCAAGTGCACAAGGGCTTTTGTGTGAGCGTGGGCTCTCCTGGCCACCGCGACCCCGGGCTCCGCATCACAAGTCACAAGCATGAGTGCTCCCCATCCCTCTGGGCCTTTCCCATCCCTCTGGGCCCTTCTCCTGTGGCAGAAATGTGAGGACTCAGCTCGATGCATTTTCAGGAGCAGCGAGCAATTTTGGGCTCACGTGCTCTCCTTAATTGAACGACCACAGTGACCCTGGGTGCCAACAGGGACACGACGTGTTCGAGGCGCAGCTGGGAGCAAGGCCCTGCTCCCCACAGCACCCCTGTGCTCATCAGGTTCCCCTCTGCTTCTGCAGGCCAGGCCACCACCTCAGTCCTGTTGCACTGAATTTCAGAGCTGCCGAAATGCAGAGTAATCCGTGAGTTTCTTACTCTCTCCACAAATGACCCTTTACTTTGAAAGGACTCATTTTCAGTTGGGAGGGGAGTTGTTTACTAATACTTATTAAAAAACTTTAATCTTTGATGAAGTGTCACTTCACTTGGACAATCACACCAGGATAAAGGCCATTACCTGCCAGGCCCAGATACAAATTTCCAAATGGAATTTCAGATTTGAGTTCTTGTGGGAAGAGGGAAGCAGATTCTCAACCACCTTATTTACGATATTCTATCTCCTTCACCACGGCTTTGAAAGTCAACAGAGACTAATTCCCAATATTCGGTGTAAGAGTTTTCCCAAACCCATCCATTCAATGAAAATAATTCATTTTCACATGAGGAAAAAATGTCATTGTCATACCCTGCTACTCAATAGCTGATACTTAATACTTCTCAATTCAATTTAAACAGGAACAAAAAGACCTTCAGAGCTGTTAGTAATCAAATACTCATGAAATTCAGACTCTGAGCAGAAGGGCTGCAGTTACCAAACCCCACATCCTGTGCTGGGATCTCACAGGAGAGGAGTTTAGTACAGGGATGAGGGAATGGGGATTTTGTGAATTGTGTTGTAATTTGATTTTCTTCACCATTCTCACTAAGCTTAGGTAGCAGCTCACCCACTTTAATAGTCAAAGCATGCACCCAACAGAAAACAGAGAGATGAAAGAAACTAAGGAAAAAGAGGAAATCACAAACCCAAATTGGGAAAGAGCTCAGGAATGGAAGACAACCATTGTTCTGTTGTTTTATCACCACTTTCATCTCTGTCCGTAGGCTTGTTTTATTGCCCTACTTTCCACACAACTTAATGGCAAAACCCACAATCCATTTGAATAGGGCTCTTGGATAGGAAAAATATTTGGAACAGGAGCCTGTACTCCCAGGTGATTACAACATGCCCATGAAACACTGGGATGGTCTGTGACAGGGAGCTTCTTGGAGACATGGAATGCAGAAACACCCAAGGGCTGATTCCTGTGATGCATTCCCAGATCCATGAGCTGTAGAGATTTACACCAGTTGAGCACCACACAAATCATTTTACTGTTTTAACTCTGGCTACGTATCTCCCGCAGGGTATTCAAACACCCCACTGTCCCATGTGAAAATATCTGCTGACAAGCTTTGTTTACTTCATTTCAGAGCCACAAAAAGTGCTGCAGAATTGCCCTTTTGAAAACAAAATTAGGCTAGAGCACCTAGAGATTTCTGTTTGTTCTTAAATTAAGTTCCTTACACACACAGTTAAAAAACCAAATGTTACAAACATACTCTAAATGAAAACTGAAGAGAACAGACTACAAAAAACCTGAGCCAACAGCTCGGAATTGTAAATGTTCACAGTTACTTCAGTGAGGAGCCAAATCCAATTTAAATGTTTGCTTTTCGACCTGTATCAACACTGACCACACGAGCAGAAATACCTTACCCTGAGATCCTTTAACTTGCCTTCTCTGTCTCCACAAGTACCAAAACCTATGACCAGAAAAGATAAATTTTTGCCCAAAAATTGAGTCAGGTTTTGGATATGTTCGCAAGAATCTTTGCACTGGAAAGAATAAGGGCCCAGCTGTCAGAGAAATGCACATTCAAGTCAGTGTGAGACCCCTCTGAAACTCTTTGCAAATCTGACAGGGCTTCCAACCGTGCAGCTTGTGCTCAGGTGTTCACCCAAACCAGAAGACTGAAGTATGCTGTGACACATGCAGGCTTTGGAATGTTGCAGACACTAGAAAATCAAGTAAAATTTGCCACAGGGACAGGAATTTGCACCTTTGGTGGATCTGAGAACGTGGAGGGGAAAGTGCCAAAAATCGGTGTAACCCAGACACATTTCATCCAGAATGAAATTCAGCCTCCCTGCATTTCAGCTTTAACAGAAATTACCATGACAAGAAATGCCAGTGACCCATTTGGTAGGCAAAGTAGGGTGTCCCCGGTCAGTAATCAGCGCCTGGAGCTATGCAGGTCACTGCTCCCAGGAGACTCGAAGCCTTCACAAGGTAAATCTCCCAAATAGGAAGGCGGCTGCTGAAACTTGCTGCTCAAAGGGCACCCGCGGGAGGAACTCCAAGGATCCTGGTGTCACAGAGGGTGTCTCTGCCCTAGTGCAGGACAGCACTGCAACTCCTGCAAACTGCTCTGTTGGCAGCAGGAGCTCCCCGTTTAACCTTGAGCACCGACAGGGATTTGGGGGGAAGGTTTTCTTGCAGGAAAAGCTGTGGGAAAGCACTGCTTGAGAACAGAAAACCAGGAAAATTCTCCTGCTGTCCTGCAGTCTGGATGGGAACCGATCAATACATATATTCATATATAATCAAGCTGACCACCAGTGACCACTTAAAAGTAGAAGTGGTGTGTGTCTCTTTTTATGCCAAACCTCCTCGGGTAACTGCAGATCAAAGGATTCCAAGCCAAGGAGCTCCCCTGCTGAAAGGCTCTGCTATCAGAGAGGGGCTTTGCCCAAACACCTGAAATACAGTTGCATTGCCTTTTCTGGTGTAGGTAGTGCTGCGCAGCCACAGTCAGCCTTGTATCCCCATGAAACAGAGTTTAGAACTGATCTTAAACACCTGTGATGGGAAAGGCAGCTCACCTTTCCTACAGCTTATTCCAGTGTCCAGTTTTTCAAACATACTATTTCTAACACGGCTCCAAATAAAGGCACTTCCTCCCAGGCAGCCTGGGCACCAAAACACACCAGGCTCCCACTAAAATGCCCAGTGTCCAGCCTGAAAGGCAGCATTACAAAAATGCCCAAACCTGAAATGTCCCATACAGCAGGACACACGGCAGAGCTCCTTGGAAAGCTGGCTTTCCTCTGGGATTTATCAGGAGTGCCGATCTAGCTCACCCCCATCCCCCAAGATTTCACATTTGTAATTACCACTGGAAATCTCACACCTCGGGCACAGCCCCGGAGCTGAGACCCAACTTTCCAATGACAGGGCAGGAGCTGATAGGGTCACCAAGCTACCAAATGCCAGAGATGTTAATAAATACCACTGTCCTGCTAACCAGGTGGGAAAGAGCCCCTGGAGCAGTGATGATAGCTGCTTCCCTGTGCACCCTTCTCGATGGAAGGTGATACAGCTGCAGGGATCTCTTTCCAAATTCTTGACTTGCATTAACCTCTTCTTGCCAGCTCCTACACCCGTGCCCAGCCAATCCACAGGAACCTGCCACATTAACATAGCACGGGTGACAGCCTTCATTTTGTAACAACAACACATCTGGTTTGATTTGCATTTAATTCCTCAGTGTAGCAGGACAAACTTTCTCCACTGACAGAACCCGCACAAGCTCCATGGCAACGTGTTTCCCACAAACAAGTTTTGGGGTTCTGTCTTTACTTGCAGCGAGCAACTGCAGCCGTGCAACCTGATCCCTTTCTACTGCACAAGTGGCCATGAGAATCAAAACTCCACACCTAGGTTTAAGATGATAGCAACCACTGATAATATCGCTCACTTATCATTCCAGGACCGGGTGAACTAACCATAATAGGAACTTACTGAAACTTAATAAAGGAAACACAACTTGCTAAAGCATTTTTCTCCCCGCACCTGTGCTGACATTCTCACGAGCACAAGGACTGGTTATGCTAAACTCCTGGATTATCATACACAGGACTTCAGGGCTTCTTTTGACACAGTCTTGATTCATTCCTAGCAATGGCTTCTGCCACAACCTGCTTCTCTTTGGCCCATCAAGGCAAATGGGAGCTGGGATCCCCTGCCAGGTGACCCTTCCAGGTGCAGAAGGAGCTGGTCTGGTCCCTTCAGTGCAGTCCCACAACCTGCACTGGCTTCATGTGGGGCTGGGCTGGAAAATCTGCTTTAATCACCTCACAACCATCATCAAGTTGAATGAGAGATTCCTTACCATCATCACTTCAAGGCATTTAAAAGAGGTGGAACATAGGAGTGCCTAGCAAATCATGCATGATGTGAATTTGCTTTGTCCATAGCGTTTTGGGGCAGAATTAGGCTGGCTCCTCTCCTCATGTGAAGGTGGCAGTGCCAAACCTCATGTATTGTCCATCTTAGGAAAGAGGAGATCAGAGAGAGTTGTCTCCTACTCATTGCTGATTCCGACTTCTATTTGTACAGGGCTTGAGCACTTGCTCTGTGTTATTTTAGAGAAAACAGTATACTCCCAAGTGCTTTTCTTGAGGAAAACTCAACATATACTAGATCTAAACAAACCTTGCTGTAATCTAGTGCAAAGCTGGGGATTCACATAACTGTAGGAACTGTGAAGAAAAGAGGGGTAAATTCAGTGTGTGAAGGACATGAGCACAAGTTACAGGAATCTGTGTGGTGCCAACACTGGTGCTGCTCCAGAGAGCCCTCCTACCAGAAGCAGGAGGGGTGAAACAGTTATCAAGGAGTATTTGATTATTTGAAATGCATCTGCTCTTACTTGTTTGTACACCTCCACAGTGAAAGAGGTAAAATTGGTGATAAATCTGTAATTTTAAAAAATTACATATATTCAGTTCATCTTTGCTGAGCTTGAGCCTTGCCCAGTGCCACAGAACACTCCCTGTTCCCACCAGAGCTCTCCAGCAAGAATCCCCTCAAAATCTTACAAACCCAAAACAATGGCTTTGTAGACATTCTTCAAGCAAAGAGCCACTAACCCAAGGAAAGACATCTTCTGTGTCAGCAGAGTTAAGCCACTCCCTTACCAGCATACACGATATTTTGCACGGTTATTTAGCATTTCATGGAGTATCTGGTGCATAATTTACAACACTGCCTGCACCTAAGCTCCACCCTGACCAAGACCACTGGCAGCACTCATTTTCAAGCCTGTGATGTGAGTAAACAGCCACAGGATGGTTTGCTGCAAAACTGCGCAGAATTTACTGCATTTTATCTCTCCTGCTGGAGGAAATTGCAGTACTTTAGGAGAGCACTGCATCTTTTTTTAACCTTTTTTTTTAAAGTCAACTCAGTGCATTCCACTGAAGGGAAACTCACTTTTCTGTGCTTTCAACAATGCGGTCTGCTTTCCTCTTTCAGTGTGATGTAAACACACAGATAATGGATTCCTGAAGCAGTGACCCTGAAAATGATAAAATCTGCCTTCTTTATACTGCTAACTAAACCAGCAAAGAAAGAGGCATGAGCCCGGTTTTTCTTCATGCCACAAACTTAGTTCTTTCCAATGCAAGTACCACAGCCTAAGATCTGACAGATGTACAAGATAAAGCCTGTAACGTATTCCCTCGTGTGCAAGTTTGGAGCCTGAATTTTCCATGCCTTGCCCCAGGAATTTCCCTGTTCCCAGTGTTTAGGATGCTGTCATTTTGTCTCATCACATGCAGTATGCAGCCACTGCTGTGTGCCAGTTTACAAGATAAACAAAGTGCTATGAATGAAAGATTTTTTTTCCCCCTCCCTGCTTAAGCCAACAAACGGGAACATTCTTAGCACTAACCAGGCTCTTCCCCCCTCTCTGTCAGGAACCACGGAGCACACTTGCAGCACAGACCAGAGTAAATTAAGAAACGTGCACAGAAGGGCAGCACTTTGCTGTGCTCAGGCTGCTCTGGGACTTTCTCCGGAGTCACATGGATCTAGAGAAGGAGGAGGTTTGGTTTCAGTGAAGAATTCTTTTTTATTTTGCAACTGCAATCCTGGAGTTCATTCATTGCTGGGATGAGTCTTCCACAGAGAAACGGCAGAGCTTGTTTCGCCCTGCCTGAGGCAGGGAGCTGCTGGGCACCATCCTCCCCGCTGCACTGGGGGTTTGCAGAGAGGCCTATCCTCCCTGCAGAGAGCACACGGCACCCCCAAAAGAAACCTCTGGTTCTCACACAGACAGGGAATTTAATGGGAAAATATTAAAGAACATTCTCCCTGTCTAAAAGCAAAGAAAACTGGGAACGTTGAAGTACACGAGTGCTTTCTCGGAGATCTACGGCGTGAGCAAACTAATTCGTTAGGGAATTATGCAACTGTTCTTCATTTGAAGAAGTGAAGCCACCCGCCTTTGCAGGAGGTGTGCAGGGGTTGGAAAGGGCCCTTGCACTGCAAACTGCACCCAAACACAGCCAGGATCCGTGACTGATGGCCAGTTTTACCTGTATTTTATTTAAGGATAAAATAAATGGAAGACTGCTTCCTCACTCTCCCCCTCATTGTTCCAAGCAACATGGTCTGGCTTAGTCCTCATCCGCAAGGCTGAGTGGCTCAGAGGCTGGACACACACCTTAACCCTGCCTAAGGCTCGGGACACCTTCGGAGTGCACAAAGCCACACAGTATCCCTTAAAAGAACTCAAGAGCTTTTTCCCACAGCACCACTTTCGTCCTCTCTCACTAACACCTTGGTGCAATGAGAACAAGCCCGGACTAACACGTTTACAAGGATCAGAGCATGGCAACACCTCCAAAAATCCGCACAGGCTTACCTTGTAACTGCTTGAATCGTCCTTCTAACTGGTTATAGTTATACGGCACCTGAGCTGCATATCCTGGGGACAACGGCCCGGGCATACTGGTTGATTTTTGTAATTCCATTTACAGGTAACGCAGGGATACGATGAACTGCAGCATAAAGGAACCACAAGTTTCTTTACCACACATCCAGGTAAATCCCAGCTTCCTCAGTAGTTTGGCGTCAGTCCCTAGCGAAAACGCTCCCCCCTGAGCCCTAAGTAAATAACAGCTTCGGTTCAAAATCCAGCAGTGTGGCTTGGCGGTAAGCTCTCTGTAATGGATTCAAACTTAAAGCACCAGAAGGGTAGGGTTTTGGGCTTTTTCTCCCCCAGTTCCACAACAGGCAACTCTCAAGTGCTTGAATCTGGTTCAAATGCTCGTCTGGCTCTGGCGAAACCAAGTAGAATAAAAGCAAGCGTGCGATTCAACCCCAAGTAAAGGCAGCATGGAGCCACGCGCTGCCGCCCTGGCCGGCGCTCCCAGGAGCCGCGCACACCTCAGACCTTTCTGCTGGTTTGTAATATAATCAGCAGCCGCCCGGGCGCGGGCTGATGTCACTCGATTACCATACGGCACGGTGGAGGAAAGGAAGGCTGTACCAAGGGCGAAGGGGCGGCGGAGCAGGGGAAGAGCGGCCTGGCTCATGCAACGCCCCAGTGAGTCCTTCCGCCGCGCCCCGGGAGAGGCTGCCCGCGGGGTCCCGGCCCCGCGCTGCCGGCACCGCCGCCGTGCACGGTGGTACCTTCCCGAGAGGAGCTGCTGGAATTACAACCTTTTGTTGGGAGCCTCATGTAACGGAAAAGTCTCAGATTACTATCACTTGAAAAGGAGGGCACTTTTCTTTACTTATCTGCGAGGCTGTCGGCTTGCAGAAGCACCGCACGCACACAGAAGCGCTCATTCAGTATTTAGCAGCAGCCGAGGAGGGGACGCGGGGAGATGTACGCTCCAGCACACCGGGAACAAACGAAAGCTTTGTCGAAAGGTTCTTTAAACAGCCAATTCCTGTCACTTCGGTTTATGTTACTTGACGATATTGAGGATTTTGACATGCCCTGTGCATGTGGCTCCTTGCCCAGTTATCAGTGTGCTGGGTATTACTGCAAGATTAATGGGCTGTGCACTGGAGGGGGAGGGCTCTAACGTAAATAAGGATGCCTTGCCGAGCTCTGACTGGCACCTCAATACTCTGCCGAAATACAAACGTGCACAGCAGCAGCAGCAGCAGCTGGGCTCGGCCCTGGAAGTCAGTTCCTGCAGATGGTATTAGATACAGGATGTCAGTTTTCCCTCAGGGACATGAGCTCCCAGCCTTCACTTATTTGTAAGTGAAATTAAAAGGTCAATTCCACATTCATAGTCTCAGCATATAACATTTGCCTGTTCATTTTTAAAACTGCTGATAATGTTCACACAAATGTTTTCTCTTTTCTTCTTCTCTTGCATTTCCAAATTCCTTTCCACTGGAATCCATGTTCTCTCCTCCTCCCACTCCATCCCCTCATTAGACATTTCAAAATGTTGCCTTTGTTTTGATACTGTCATTTCACAAGGTTTAAGTCATATAGTAATTTCTGTGAGGACAATTTCTGTGGGAGAAGCTCAGCCCACTCCCCCGACTCACTGCAGCCCAAGGTCCTGCTTGGTGCAAGGTGGAAATTCAACCAGCCTTTACCAGCACACCAGCAAACAAATGTGCACAAAGTCCAACCATGAACACTGCCAATTTAGGGAGAAGTGATGGAAGTGGACACTTCTCAGCTGAAGCTGGGGTTTCCAAAAACACACACACTGTTGAAAATGCCTGGCACACTGCTCCTGAGGTCATAAATGCATTTAAAGTATTTATGGCTTTTAACTATACTGTTTTACTTAAAACACCACCATAGCCCTAGTCCAGAGTGACTTATATTGATACAGAAGGGCTTTTACTGGGATATTGCAGTGCATCCCTTTATTTCAGTATAGCTGTATTTACACAAGACTTCTGGTACTACAGGATACCTCAAGTAGAGCCTAAAACATTTCTGAAAGCTGGCCTTCAACCCTTTCAGCACTACCCACACGTGGCCACAAAGGACTCCTCAGCTGCCCCAGCCAGGATTGACAGTATCAGGGAGGAAAGTGGCTGTGCACAGGGACAGCCCAGCCAGGGCTGTGCAGGGGACCAGGCCCTGCAGGCTCGTGCCCTAAAAACGTGTCTGGAAGGCGGCAGGGGGACCTGAGGAAGCACCTGCAGTTGCAGCCCCAGCAGGCAGGATGCTGCTCTCCAGACAACAATGGGCTGCTGTGGCAGGCTCCTGCTAAACCCTCCCCTGATAATCTTTGTGCAGCCAGCTGTGCCTCCAGCACACAGGCACCCACGCACCAGCCCTGGCCGCCGTGGGATTTCCAGGGAAGAAGGGCAACACAAAATACCAAAGGCTCCCAAATTCCCAGGAGCAGAGCCGGGTAAGCTGAGGCGTTAACACACCAAGGTGAACTCCGCCGAGCTGGAGGAGCACGTTTTGCCCAGCACACAAGTACAGGCTTATTTCCGTCACAGATATTTCTCCTGCAGCTTCCTACCAACAGCAGCTCTTGCCTCTCATGCCTGACCTACGTTATAATTAAATGCAAACCCTTCCCCTCAAGAGCAGGCAGGCAGCCAGGCCCTACCTGCAGGCATATCAGCTCATTCTGTCCCACCTTGAGCAAACAGGTGTTGCTATGTGAGCTCAGAAGGGAAAACTAAAGTCCAAGTGACTGACAGGGAAACTGAAGCATTTTTAACACCACGAAGGCCATAAGTCAGGAACTTTTCCCCAGCTGAAAGCTTTCCCAAAACCTTTGGCAGGCGACACACTAATGCATGTGGTCATTATCAAAAATATTAAAAAGTAAACTATTACAAAAGGAAAATATTAAAAACTAAAAATAATTATTTGGCTTAGGCCCATAAAAAACACAGACCGGCCTTACCCACCCCATCATGAAACACTAATATCACACACACAAATTTACATTTCAGCTTGTCCCATATGGGACAACTGAAGCCGGCAAGCTTCAGGAAATACTGAACAAAATTTGGTGTTTGATAATTTTTTTTTGTCCCTGTCCCCTCTCTGTCCCTCCCAACTCTGGCCTGCCCAGTAGCACTAAATGCTACTTTAAAGGGAAGGAATTGCAGCAGGTATGGAGCAGTGCTGGCTACACAGTGAGTAGGGTGGAAAGCTAAAGGAGAAGGGAAGAACCTGTTTGAGCTTATTTTGTTCAAGGTTTGACAGACAGAGACACCAGACCCTGACATGATGTCAGCAGCACTCGATGCAAAAATCTGCCCTCATTTGAGCTGCCATCCAGGTTGGCATTTGGGCTGAACAATGTGCCCCTCAGCAGCAGATGTCACAGACTTTGCCGCTGATGGTTCAGCGCCTGGGGCTTGGCCCTGGTGCCAGGCTCAGCTGCCAGGGCCTTCCTGCCCCTTTGCTGGGCGCTGCCGTACATCTTGAAGGCTCTGCTGAACAGGTTGGTGGGAATTCAATGGAAAGAGCAAAGCAAAATGGGGACGTGTCTGTGTTTGTGAAATGCTACACCGTATGTAGCAAGGCTGCTTCCAAGCGGGCATGCTGCCAGCTCCCCGTTTTGTGTGAGTCACACCAAGCCTAATCCATTGGTCTGCTGGTGACTGCAAATGAGTGAACCTGAGCCCTGTTTTCTGCTGCCGTGGGGCGATGCACCGGATCGATCGCAAGGCTCTGCATGCACAAAGCCCTTTGTGACACCCCAGTTCTACTCATTTTCCCTGTTTATCTTTAATTGACTAAGCCCTTGACAACACTAATTAGATAATATGTTATGGAGGGGATTGAATGCTTTAAAGCCATAGATAGCTTTGGAGCGCTGGGCCAAGTGCAACTTATCACATCAACACAGCTGGAAACTGTGCGTGGTGTAATTCATTACCAACTACAGCACTGGAGGAAAAGAAGGGCCAGATCATATATTAAGTTTAGCATATTGAGGAGGGAGAGGTGTGCTGGGGTTGTTTTCACTCTCTAAATTTTGTTCTCAGTTTTTTGCCCATAACTGTGAAATAACTTTTGCTGGCACAGTTTGAATTGTCCCTGTCCCACAGCACCTGCCAGGTGATGGTGGCCTGTGTATGTGTTCAGAGTAAATAAAACACAAATGATTATCCACTTAGCCATAATGCAGAGTGCCCGAGCTGACATGATCAGAGCTTTGCAAAGCCTCAAGGAGAACGAGAGGTTGATTACAGTAATATTATGAATGTACAAGTGACATTTAGAAACAGCTGCTTACACCAGAACACAAAAGGGTCTCTCCTGGGCTCTGTCTTTATGTGGTTCTGAAAATTGCTGCTGTAGTGAACAGGTTCTGACACAAAGGAAAAAACTAGGGTTTCTAAGAAAGAAACTAATGTTAGATCTAGCAAAATTACCTTCCAAATTCCTAATTACCAATGTTTCTAAGACAGAGCTTACAATAATTATGAGCCTGGTTAATCATCACCCTTGTCTTTACTCTTTCTTGCTCTTGTAAATTCTCTAGTTGGTGGCTAACTAGAAAAAAATTTACAAGATAAAAAGGATGATTTATTAAACTAAAATGCCAGAGAAATCACGTAACATTTTGCTCCTCTCCTGAAGGAGGGTAAAGTTCCTACACATCCCTTAAGTGCTACAATTAGGAACTTAAAACTCATTATCACCCTTGCCTCCATCCTCACAGTAAAAACAGAACCTTTCCTTATATACTGGAGCAAGGAGAGATAGGTTTTGCTGTGGATTGTTCTAGAATGTAATAGGAAATAGTTATTTTTACCCTATTTGACAATTTGCATAGCATGAATCCTGAAGAGTTAGCTGGTTTCCATCCAGTTTTTATCTAAGATGCTGGAACCAGGCAGCAGCAGCCCACACACCAAGCAGAAATGAGCTGCCAAGCTCATTACCTCCGCTGCAGGTATTGGAGGGAACAGAACCCTTCAGTTCGTAACGTGCCATGTCCTCAACACTCGGTAACTGCCTCACAAGGAGGTGAAATGAACACAGGGCAAACCCAGAGATCTCCTCTTCAGTAACATTTCCATTGCAGAAAGTATCTCAGTGTTCCTGTTTAAAGGGGATTTTAGGTCAGTAGTACCCTGTCATTGGGTCCCCCCAGTCCCTTCCAGATACATCCTCTGTGACTCACGTGGGCTCTGGAGAGCCAATGCAATCCAAAGGCAAGGAAAAGGGGCACATTAAAAAGTAGGAGACAAGGATTTTTATTACAGAAGGGTCTGTTTACATGTTTTCCTTTTGCCATGTCCGGGCTGGCCTTCCAGCAGCTCCACTTGGAGGCCCAGGTACAAACCAGCTTTGGGCTCCAGGTGAATCTCTAGGTTGTGACATCTGAGACCAAAACCTTTGGGAATTTTCTCACAAACCAGGCCAGAATATCAATTTATTACTGAAACTAGGTCAGTTCCACCTGGTTTCGAGTTTCAGTTTACACAAGTCCCAGATTAACAGGAAAGTTGACATGACTTTTGTAACAGCATGTCCTTGCTAACTGCAGGAGTCGAACACCTGCCAGGAAGGCCAGCAGGGAAGAGCTACAGGAAGCACTTGTGGAACATTTTGGAACAAATGATGGTTTCTGTTGGTTTGCATTCCAACCTGTGCTGCTTCCCATACTCCATAAACTCACCAACACAGGGGAGCCACCCCTGAAAAGCTGTAACTACATTCCCAGGTTTTATTTGTTGCCCATGAAATGCACCTGGCTTGCTCCCTGACATAGATGGATAACCCTTACAAAGCCTGTTCAAATCAAGCACACTGCACAGGTACACACTTAACACACTGGCTGTGAAATTTTGTCATGAAAACACTTCTTCATTTTCACGCAGAAAATTCTTTTTTATGGGTTTTGATGTGCTTTTTCAGAAGCTGGGATTATTGTCATTGCCTCTCCCTCCTTTCTATTCCACCTGAATTGCACCTATGTTTATATCTATGGGAGAGAGAGAGAAATTCCCACCCTCCTTTTTCTCTTCTTCCTTTTGCACCGTTTTGTCTTTTTCTTTTCAGTCTGACCAGGAACACGGAAGATGCACTGTTGCTACACCATAATCACTCAGGCATGACAATTCAATGTCCTGCTACTCTTGAGCAAAATGGAAATTGGGTGAAAACAAGCAGCAGAATACACGGATCTTTACAAACCTCCATAAGCCAGAGTATGTCCTTATCTAGAAACTGCCTCTCCCCACAAAAAAGCTTAGTGATCAAATGATAAGTATTAACTGTGTCCAACTCATGAAGTTATTGTTCCAGAGAAAACAACTTCATTTCTATACAATGTATTGAAAAAATAATATATTATACAAATGGTTGTACAAATACTGTCACTTGACACCCCTCTGCCTTCAAGGCTTAATAAAGGAAGAAAAGCTTGAAAAAAATCCTCATACAACATACACATACAAAGTGGTTGGCAAAAAAAAAAAAGTAATGATTGCCTTGCTCACTAGAAGAGCTCAAAACTCTTAGGGAGAATGCTGGAAACTAAAGAAGTGGAACTCAGAAACGGATTTTCATCACCCTCTCTACGTGGCTGGTCCTCATCCCTATTCCTGTTCTTTTTGCCTCTTCCCCATCAAGGAAATTCGTCTCCAGGCGATCTGGGTTTATATCTCTCCAGGATATTACATCAAGATAAGAATCAAAGCTCTGATCCGAGGGAATGATTTCATCACTAATCTTTCCCCATTAGAAGAGCTCCAAGGTTAACAGAAATTAGTAAACATGTTTGAATCCTGCACTGAATTTCACTTTGCAGTGTGCTCTGTTAGACATTATTTATACTTCAGGGAGTGCTTTCAGGCAGTATCCCAGCAACAAATAGAAGGAAAAAATGCAAGGCACATTGCAGATTTGGCTGAATAAATAACATAAATACAGAAACATAGCTAGTTAGATGCTAAAGACATGAGACGAGAACATTCTCTTCTGCATACGCATTTTTTGTGGAAAGACTTCTTTTGAATTACAGACTCATGACTAGGTTTTGAAATTTATCCACAGCTAAGCTCACCCCTGAGAGAAGTCATAATTACAAAAAAAAAAAAATATATATATATATTGCCAATATTGGCATGCAGGTTCTACAAAGGACAAATCCTTTCCATTAAGATTATTCAGCAAATTCTCTAAAAACAATCTCATTATCTCAATGAAGGGTCTCATGGTTTCTCTGTATTAAATATCCCTAAAACATTGACTCCAACAGCAAAGAACATCTGTAGTCTTTTCAGTCTTCAGGTTTCCCATGAAGGGCCACTCTGGTCAGGTTCCCAGCTGCTGTAAGACAGCATGGCCTCAGAGAAGCCAGAGGAGAATCCAGTTTATAGCAGGTGACAATCTGGCTGGGAGGTCTCCTCTAAATCAACAGCTTCAGCATGATATTATCCCAGGCTTAAGACAGTGCCTGGCTCAGCTCTCACTGACTCCATGGAGGGTGTCTCCCAGGGAGCATTTTTCCTTTCCCTGAGCAGCTGCTGCAGCCAGAGCTCTTTACTCCCGTTCACAACTCCTGCCCTGCTGATGCTGAACACTGCCTCCCACTCAGCTCAGCGTTTTGGGGCAGCCAAAGGCACATCCCCTGGTGCTCTTACTCTTCACTGATGCCATGGGGAAGAATGGATGAGGAAAACCAGAGTAGACAGGAGAGCAGCGTGCTGTGCTGCTCTGGGAATGAAGGCATAGCTCCCACCTAAAATCAGTGTGAGTAAGGAAGCTCACTCTGGAAGTCAGTGCGGTGCCACGGTATCGAAATGCCCAGGTATGACGGTGCAGATTGACCTGCTGCAGGATTATCCCTGTGCACATTTCACGGGTAATATCCCAAAGGCAAATACACCTATGCACACAGAGTCAGCACACGGACATCAGCTTTCCATCGGCTTCCTCTGGGTACAGATGGCTTTTTATATTTAAGCTTAAATAGAGCACAGAATTCTCTTGTACCTTATTCTGTTAAATTACTGCATTGCTGTCCAAGCACAGAGTCCTCTGTGCATAAGGACTGGCGTATGCCTGGAGCTCTCCGCAAGGAACTGGGAGAGGCAGATATGGACCTGTATTCCAGCCCAGGAGCTTAATGCACAGGAATTCGAAGATCCAGGGATCAATCAACACAGGCTCATGCTGGCAAGATACTGGGCTCTCCTGTATACGTGTCCAACTCAACAGTGCTTAGCCCTGAAAGGATTTCAGCAGGGACGTAAAATGACGGCAGCGCTCAGACTTTCCAGAGTGGGGCTGCCAGAACTGCTCCTACCCTGCTCCGTCCCCAAAGAAACAAAAAGTCCATTTTTCCAGCCCCAGCTCATCCTGCCTGAACAATGCTTGCCAGATTACAGTCATTCACCAGGATACAACCACTGTCATGCACTACTCTGTTACTAAGTGCTCATAAATCCTGTCCATGGAGCAGACAAGCACGTGTGATTCCAGGCAATTCCTAAGGTACACTCAGCAGGACTTCTTTTCAGCAGCTTGGGTCTGTACTCAAAAGGCTACATGGGACCACGGATCTAACCAGACTACCAAGAACCTGATGTACACCTCCGTGTAGTTTGCAACACCACTTCTTGGATTCTAAAGAGAGAGAGAGGGCAAACCGCCAAACCATGCCCAACTGATACCAAAAATCACGTTGTTACAGCAGTAAGATACAAACGACCTGTGTACCAAGTTACATTTTCGATCATCGAATACATTGTTTGCTTCTCCTTGGGAGTTATTTTATGTTTCACAGACACACTGGCTCTTCTTTTTAGGTCAGTCTACTGATAATCTTTAAAAATAAACCCACTAAGAACAAAGTATTATTTATCGTCTGGTTTTTGCTTTCTGCTTTAGAAACAGTTCTCCACAGCAACTTGAAAAGCCAACGCATTAAAGCACAGTGACAGATGGGCTGAGCTTTTCCTCGCTCTCTGATAAGAGCACAGTGTGCATCAGGAGTCCCAGCCAGCACCACAGGTGACATGTGGCAGTACAGCAGCCTCTCTGCTGCCCTGCTCCTTCCCTTCATGCCTGCATGACACACAACACACCAAATGACACTGCTGCTCCTAACACCCACCCCTACGGATTCTGGGAAGGTTAGAAACAACAGCAGAAATTGTTCCAGAAGTAAAATGCAGAAGGAAAGCATCGGATGAGGTCAACATTTGGAAAAGCTTTTGTTGAAATAATTCCATCAACTTTTATCTGAGCAAAACAAGATTTTTCAAAATAAGCCCTTTCATGCTCATCTGGGTACACCTGCATTAGGCCTGTGGCTGCTAAACAAACCCATGGGCTAATAACCAGCTCTGCCACACCAATGCAGAGCAGATTTCACTGCTCTAAGGTTTCTATTTCTGTTTAGTCTCAAGTGAATCCTTCACATGCCCTTTCACATTGATTTATGAGCATCACTACACTGCTGAGCTCTCTTTCCTTAACATTTGTTGCTATTAAAGTTAGTGACTGATTTTTAAGTCCCGGATAGCTCAGGTGCAGGATACGCAGGAAACACCCTGCAAGAGCTTATTCTCAGTATGCTCTTTCAAAGCCAAGAAAAAATCCAGAGTTTATTGTCTTAAGCTCTGAAACATTGTACTTTGCCCTTTTTTATTGGTTTGAGACCTGAAACTTCATTCTGTATGCTCAAAGTGAAACAGAAATTTTGCTATGAGAAAGATGCTCGACAGCAGGGCCAGGCAGGTGTGTGATACCTGGAGAGTACTAGAAGCAGAATCTTCCTTTTCATGTCTTTATGGGGTTGTTCTGCTGACTTTTTCCACTGGAGCTATGGAGGGAATGGCTCAAATATCAGGGCCACAAGGGGCTAATTAGCCCCACATAAGGTACCCAGAACTTCCCCACTGGAATTTTTCTCTAATTTTTTAACCTTATGAAATGGCTATTCCACTATATCAAAAAGAAAAACTTTTAAATAGCCTAACTTCAGAAACAATTTCAATATTTTTTCCCCTCTTGCTGCTGGGAGAATTTAAGTTACTGGCATGAATGCCAAGCCTATTTTGGGAGAGGGAAAGCTGCACGACAAATGCACCTCCTGGCTTGCCCTGTAAGGCTCATGAACACCACGTCGTGCAACACCAGGGAGTGCCCCGAACCACGCACGGCCACTTGGGTGAAGCTGGAAAAGGAATGCACAGCTCCTCCTGCCCACAGTAGGAAACTCCGCTCATTTCATAAACTTTGAAACTGGTTTTAATTTCTGGGCCAGAGAGCTGAGTCACAGACCTTGTGGTCACTTGGATGAACCCAGAGGATAAAAGGGCAAAATACAAATGAGCAGAAAAGTGAGTAACTGTAGCCAAGTTTAATATTGAATTAGCTAACTGAAGAAATGGAAAGTTTTGGAGGTGACAACTCTCACACTACCTGAAAACAGCACCTGAGCTGGCAAGCATGGCACACCTGAATGTCACAGCCCAAAGGCTGAGTGTGAAAAATTCTGCTGAACAACTAAACTGTTTCTTAAGGGTTTTGCAGGAGCTTCATGCACCAAGGAACTGCACAACAAATCTTGTTAGCTAATGGTCCTAGACAGAAGAAATCCAACCCCTGAGGATTTGTGAATGAAGAATCTTGCACAAACACGATATCTTTTTGGCTCCTACAGAGCAGGTAGAATTACCTGGTCTTCCAGCAAGACCTTCCAAAGAACCACGGAGAACAAGGACGGGTGAAAGATGAGTTCCTACAGTGGGATACCTTACTTGGTGGAGAAGGGATCAATTACCTTCTTCTCATATCAGTTGCAGAGTGAGTTAGTTCAACATGAATGGCAACCAATCTGGTTGCATATCCCTTCAAATCTGGATTCTGATTGAAAGTTGAGTTCCCAGACGATTTCTTGGTTTTAAACTGAAACAATCCTTGGCATTCTGGTTTTCATGGTACACAGACCACTTTGATAGCATCAGTTATCAGCTGCTATACTAACAGTGGTTTTCTACTATTATTATATCATACCTGCTTTACTTGAGCTTTTCTCCAGGACATTGTTCCAATCACAGATTATTCTGACCACCACCTCCTGCCTTTGCTGTTTAAATATTTCAACCTCTTGATGGAATGTGGGGCCACTGGGATTCTTCCTACAGTGGAGTATCAGACTCTGGCTACAAACCTCACTTCTTATTTCTTCACTCTATGCCTTACTTTACCTTAAAGGAAGTAAGTTTCACTTCAATTACAGTAAAGTAGAATGAACATGAGATGGAAGCTCTGCCAAAGAGGCACTTCACAGCTTGTGGAAGAGTATGGAAAGAAGATGCCTGCACCAGCAGAGTGCACAGCCATTAGTCAGTGTAACATGCCCATGGCTGTTCTACTTTGGAGTACAGCAGCTTGCATCTTGGAGATGAAAAATAAGGAACCAGTGCCTGGTGTGTTCATTTGAAACCTTTCTCATTAGGACAAGGGGATAATGATGCATGAGTGTTTCATAGACTGCAAGACATTGATAGTCTTTTGTTGTATCTTGTCACTGACACACTGCAAGGGGACAGCCACAGGCTTTAGATAAACTCATTAATGACCTCTGGAGAGAGAAATGCTATTGTCAGAAGGTGGCCAGTCTTGGAGATGAGGGAAGGTGCTCGTGCTCACAAAGAGCCAGTGCTCACCCAAGTCAAACTGGAATGTTATTTAGTAAACCCAGACCCCTAAGGCAGCACACAACTACTTGTGCTTCAGAGAGCAGCGAGGTTCACCCAGAGGAAAGTGATGGTGCAACAGGCAGTCAAACGCAGGGGTTGCAGAGCCCAGAAGGACCTCCTGACATCCCCCAGCTGACTGTGTGCACCAGGCTTTCACCCAGTGGTCATTGTGCCTGGTCCCGTGACACGCAGCTGAATCAGAGAACACCTTTCCAGAAAGGGCCTGTATCCACAGGAAGAGGACAATGACAGAGATTACTGCCAGCCCAGCTCCAGGCTGCAGCTGTTAAAAACCTGCCAGTGCCTTTCTGGGGAGATGCAAGGGAGGATTACCCACCAGACAGCGTATCTGAAAAGATATGCTGAACAGTGCCAGGAGTACCACAGCTCAGCCTTTAACCATAACCTTGGATTTGAAATACAAACCTCTCCTCACTCCTCTCTCCCTGCACCATGATTAAGCTTTCAAGCAGTGCTGCAGCAGTGCAGGATGCTAAGCCAAGTTTTGGCAGCACACAGCATTCTCAGCACCAACCGTAGAGAATTACAGGTATGGAAATGTATCAAATTAAAATAACTATGAGTAATGCTTATTCAGAAGAAAAATAAATACACCATACTGTGGGAAAATGTTTAAATATCTGAATCAAATCTTCAGCAAAATTATTTGCTTTGACATTGGTATGTGTTTTAGGCTAGCTAAATAATTCAAGTACTTTCCTTACATTACTTCTCCTTGAAATAAGAGTTTCATGTTTATTATTCATTACTCAGGTGGGGAGCTCTGCTTGCTATAAAAGTAAGTGGAACAAGCAGTTGCAGTAAGGTGAGATCTGGGACCCAAACACGGCTCATGAGCTTTGTACTAAAAGCATTTCCCACCCAAGGAACAGGATACAACCTACAACCACTTATGTGGCAGGAGTACAACACAGTTTCTTCCTCAAACAAGAGTCAACTATTAGAATTAAGCAACCCAAGCTGAGATTCATTTTGTCTATCACCACAGGTACCAGCTGACCCCACTCAGCACAGCCCCACCCAGGTAAGGCATTTTCCCTGTCATTCCAAATGCACACTGTGATGGGAACTGCTGTAATTAAAGGCAGCAAAATGTAACACATCCCCTTTCTGTGAGCACTTCCATGAAGTCAGTAGCATTACTATCCCCAGGAAGAGTTATGTGACCTGCTCTCTGCCCACCTGCATGAACTACTTCATTTCCCTGTTGCTGAGCTCCACACCTGATCCTGCCCTGTGCCTGAGATGTCGAGGTGTTCTGCATCTAATGCATCCCCATGGCTGGAGTGGAGAGGAGAAAGGGCACGCTGCACTCCGGCCCCAGCCCCATTGGAATCACAAATGGAACAGGTGATACCTTTGTCTCAGTGCAGCTGATTTAATAAACCTGTCCCAACACCTTATGAAGTGTCGGGTTTAAAACCATCCCTGCAGCTCAGATTCCACCAGCAGAATGCTCAGCATATTTTTGAGCTGTTTTCTGTCTGTCCCACACTGCCAAGGCATTTTGCTCAGAGGTCAGAAATGTGGGCATGCTACCATAAAAGTCAGGAAATCATTTACAGAATGCATAAAAATTGCTTTGCAGGGCAGTGACTCAGAGCTGAGAGGACATGACATAATCTCTTTGCTCTATAAACAAATGTGGTTAATGTACAGCCTTTAATACGCAATAATCGAACGTTTCAAACGAGAAAAGATCAAACCCAGTTTCATTTCACTGCTGATGACAGTGGAATTCAGCAGAAGACAGCAAGTATTCAGAAAGAATGTATAGTCCCATCACTCATTATTACATGACAACTACCTCCACCTACTACATTCCTCCTTTCCAGGACAAGTGAGATATTTTGCACACCTCCAGACAGAGGTATTTTGAAGAGGAGCTTTGTTATCCACCTTTCTTTTTTTTTTTCCCAAATCTGAGGTCAGTGCTTACCAGCCAAAGCCTTGATGCGGGAGCGCTCAAACAGCCGAGCAGAACTGTTCTCATTGTCCCAGTCGTCGACATCCCAGCGGTTGTTGACGTCGCTGTACTGCTGTTGGATTTCGATGTTGTCGTAATCTGTCGCTACCGTTGTCGTCATCCTGAGTCTTCTCCTTAGCCTCTCCTCACCATCAGATTCTTTTTAAAACCCTCTGCCAAAGAAAAACACATAAAAATAATCATTTAGATGATAACGCATATATTGGAAGAAAGTCATAAAGGTCAAGCTCAAGAGTTCTGGTTTCAAAAATCAGTGACTTTTACTTGAAGCACAAACTCAAGAACAGGTGAGATACCAACCACTCCTTCAGAGAACAAATATTCTTTAAAAATTAGGTGCTTTACCAAAGGCAGAAGCTTTGCTGCATGCACACATCCAGAATTGTCATGTTCAGCTCCACAAAGCGGAACATGGATGGAATGGTGCAGTAAAACACTTTCACAATTGTCATTTTCAAAAGCAGACCATTGGCTTTAGAGATCTCTAAGTGTTGGCTAAAGCATATGGAGATGTGGATAACTCAGCTAAGAAAAACCTCAAGCACAAAGACAACCTCAATACCTTTACAAAATGGTGCAAATACTGATGGGAAAAAAATGCAGATTCTTAAAAAGCCACATAAACATTTGACAAGCAAAAGCCTTTTAACATGGGTCTGAAGAAATATTTCTGTCTCCACATGCAAATACTGACTTTGTGACTGGACCTGGCAATTTATTTATGAACTAATCCAGATAAAACCAACTAAATGATGCATCACTTTGAACTCTCCACAGGAACAACATGGCACCCACCAACACAACCCTTGGGGTGAGGTTCTCCTCTTTCAGGATGCTGTTTGCATATTTATTCAGTTTTCTGATTAGGATTTGCATGTATTTATCAGTACTAGATATAAGAGAGGCAAACACCTCTGGAGGAGGAGGAGGAAGGAGGTTATACACGGATGTGAGCCCAGTGGGAACAGCGCTCAGCATCCTCTTCACCAGACAGTGCTCAGAGAGACCCTGAGGAGCACAGGGTGCTCCTCAGAAACACACAGTTCACCTTTGCAAAACGCAGTAATTACCAGAAATGCAGTTCAATACATGGGCAAGGGGGAAGCCAGAGGGCCGCCTTTTTACCTGGGTGGGGCGCGCGCTCCCCTCACGGCGCCCCGCCCGGGGCCTTTCTCGTCTTTTCTCTCTTTTAAAAAATAACTTTTTTTCTAAAAGCAGCCACACAACCGCCCTCACGAGCAGCCCAGAGCGCAGGGCGGGGCCGGAGCCGCCCCTCAGGGTGGGGCCGAGCCCGCCCTACTCACGGAGGCGAGCCCGCCCTCTCGGCGGCGCCGGGGCCGGGGCCGCCCCTCACGGCCCTCTCCGCCCGCCGCGCTGGCGCCACCTGCCGGCCCGGCCCCTCCCGGCAGCCGCATGTCGCGACATGAACCCACCTCGCGGGCGACAGACGGCGTGGCTGCCGTGCCTCACCAGCGGCGTTCATTCCCCGTCCGGGCCCGGGATATCAGAGCCGGCTGGCTGTCCCCCGTCCCCACCCCACGGCAGGTCCGTCCCGCACTTCCGCGCGGACAAATCCCGGTGTTTGGCGCAGAAATGGGAACGGAGCCGCGCTGGGGCGGCTGTTACATAAGGAGCTGTTACCGAAGGCTGAGCGCGAGTGTTCAACCTTCACGAAAGGGGGGAAGGAATCGCTTTAGTCACGGGAAGCTGCCAACAGGGCGAGGGAACGCGAGGAGATCTGGCTCTGGGGAAGGTCGAGGGGACGATGCTCCCGTGGCGCATCCCGCAGGAGCTGGGCATGGATCAGCCGCCGCGGCCGGATCCTGCCGCTAGCGACAAACAAAAGCATGGAGCAAAGACAGGGGGAAGGATTAAATCCCACTCGGAGCGCTTCTGCACAGCACTCCCCAGCTGATCCTCACTGAACATCAGGCCTGGACAAAAACCTCCCATTGATCCCTGTACACAGGCTGAAATCAGGGTTAATTCCAATTAAATCCACGGAGCAACCAGGGTATAAACAACGAGTGGGAACAGGCTGGTCAACAGCATCATTTTCCATCTTTTCTATATTCACCAGTGCTCAAGGAAGAGAAGATGTGTCACTGGAAAAGCTGCAGCTCCTACTGGAAAAATAAAAGCAGTGACCCCAAAATCGGGATGCAGTGACATGTAATTTAATATAGATTGAACAAGCCATGGCATTTAATTTATTTCTGTGTCACTGCTGTTTAGAAACACACACAACTCGATCCAGAATAAATTCAACTCTAACTTGTGCTTTATCACTTCTCCCACCCTGAGCATCGCGCAAGCAAAATCTATCCCAGATAAAGCTAAATTGAGCATGAAATGGCCTGTTATCCCACACCTATAGGGCTGGGAAACCTGCACCCTTGTTCTGATTCTAATAAAAGCACTGCCTCGCTCCCCGACATCAGGCTCCCTTTTCTGGGATGCGGCTCCCCGCCACAGGGACAGCGGAGCGAGGAGCAGGAAAACGCTGCAGGGATAAAAATAAGCACCTTGCAGCAAAGCGAGGTGAGGAGAACACAACGGACCTCTGATTCCAGAGACAGACCCAGCTACAGAGCGTGCAGCCACCGCCTTGCCCCTGCTGGAAAACAGCTTTTCTTGAGTCCTGCTGCAGCTCTGATCCAGCACAAAGCGCTGATGCCTCCGGGAACAGGGAGGGAAGATAAACACGAGCCCCGGCAGAAACCTCCAGGCTCCTGACTGCAGGGATGGAGGTCCTGCAGCTGGGACGAGCTACAGCAGCACATCTTGTGACTACGTTCAGGGTGTCCAGGTCTGACATCAACAACACCAGCAACTGCCCAGGGAGTAATGGGGAAAGTGGTTGGGAATTTTCCTGGAGCCCTAATGTAGCCGAGTTCACTGTTAATGACCTTGAATGTAAACCAGCCGTGAAATCAGCCCTGCACTTGAAGGACCATGCTGAAAACCCTGTGTGTAGCACACACATACTTAGAGATTTATTTTAAGCCTCTGCACGAAGCACCCATGAACACCCACAGAGAGATCACGATGGAGCACAGGGACAGAGGGAAGCCCATTTTCCAGCTGAACAGGAACAACCTTTGTCATTTAAACATCCTGGCCTGCCTTTAAGCTGAAATACCCCTCTAATAAAGGAATGATGTTTTCTGCAGAGAGCCAGAGGTAACAGGAATTTCAGCTGCCAACATCCCGAGCAGCATCCTGCAAGCGAACCCACCCTTAGGATTGGATAAACACACTGGGAACAAGGCATTTCAGAAATGGCAGGTCACAGTTCCATCACCATCCACAATTCAGACTCACTCTAGGATATCATATAGGACTTAAAACCAGAGAAAGCAGGCACTGGGGTTTCTCAGTTAGTCCACGCCCTCTTAAACTCATCTGCCAGTGCTGCGTGCACCTGGCTTGGAGATGTTAGCAGGCAATTCCAGGGATAAGCAGGCACGGGAGTGAACTAATAAATAGCATGGAACTGCTCCAGGCCCTGAATCTGCAGGCCACCATGACAGGTCGAGAAAGATCGGTAAATTCCCAAACTTCTTCCTCATTGATAAAATATAACTCTGTTGTCTTCTGCCATGGGTACCATGCAAGACGACCTCATGAGGCAAAAGAGATCAAACCATTTCATTTCAAAGCATTCCTTAAAACCTATTACATAATCTGAGGGCGGGAGGTTGGCATTATCTTCAAAAAGAAGAAATGGCTTGAATCAAAAAATCAGCTACCAGGAAGAGCATTTTCTCAGACAGTTTTCAAAGGCCACATCCAGGGGTCAGACCTTTTGTATTTACTTTCATGAATAGCCCAGATTCTGCTCTGTTTGTTTCTCAGATAATAGAAAATAAACAGTTTTATTCGGCCCATCTGAAGAATGAATTCATTTTAAAAAAATTCATTGGCTGCTCTTAAATGCAATCATGTAATTCACTAAACAGGCTATGACTACAATCCCTGAAATTCTGCCATAACCACACATCTGGAATTACTTCCTAATAGTTACATTTATCTTTAAAGTAAACATTGCTTTTTCAAGAGTTACTATTCTTCCAGGAAACATGCTAAGCTGTAGTTAGATTCTTGTTACTCTTACTAAGGATTGTCAGGAGGTTTTTATGGTGGTGTGATTGAAGAAAATATAGTTTGAACAGCAATCCCCCAGTAGTCTCATGGCTTATGTAAATAGACTGTTCCCTGGCTAACACACAGCCCAACCTATTGCAGCCTTCCTGGCATTAAAGATAAATCGTAAATACATCTTTAACTCCCACTGAATGTGCAACAGGACTGAAAAGGGGACACAGACACTCCCATCTCCAGGTCACCAGAGCACATGGATCTGGTGACAAGCACGGACACAACCACTGTGACAAAGAGAATGGTGTCCTGATCCCACAGATCAGATATGTACCTCCAAGAAACCAAAATTACACACTGCCTCCTTTCTGGTAGCCCTCTGAAACCAAGACTGGACAAGCACAGAAAGCAATTCCATTACCCTCTTTGCAGGATACTTTCCCTCCCAGTCGATCCTTCTCCCCTACTGATGGCTCAGACCATCTCACCAGTCCAGCTCTTGACTTTAGAGCAATGATTATTACTAAAGAGAGGGAAATTTAGATAAAATGTAACCAAACTTTGCATTTATTCCGAGCAACATTCAGCTCCCTCCTAACAGCAGCACAACAGACATTTAATAATTTTTAAAATGTCATTTTAAGCCAATATTTAAACCGGAAAATGGAAGTTCCTCTGTACTCTCAGGGTCCACCCACATCTTGTCATCCCAACAGGGTGAGATTCTCACCCTAAGCTTCAACAGAGAGGAAAGTGGCCTGGTCAGAGGTCAATAGGGGCACCCTGGGAGAGGCTCAGGGCTGGATGCCAAATGAACGTACACATCAAACACCCCCACAGGTCAAACTCTGCAAGTATTTACAAAACACTGTGTAGAAACTCAAGAGTTGTACAGAACCCTTGGATTGAGAAACGGAAGTCCTGAGCATAAAGCTTGGAAAGACTGGAAAATGCATGTCCCAATCCCAGCCATTTCTCAGCCTGCAGCCCAAGGAGGTGTTTCCAGCCTCTCTCCCTGCTCAGCCCCCGTGCTGCTGAACTGCAGCATATTTCCAGGGACAGGAGCTCCCCTGACCTGACAGGGCAGCGAGGGCAGCACACTCACTTATGTTCTGGCTTCTTGTTTCAGCTGCTGAACCAATCCCAAAATAATAAAGGCAGTAACTCAGCAAGGCTGTAACTCCCTTGACCTCCAATATCCCCAATCCCATCTTTCCTTCCACAAACAGAACCACACTGTTTCTGCATTTTCCAACCCAAGAGTGCTCCATGCCTTTGTCTTTGCTTCCCAAACCAACCCATTTTGTGGTGCTGACTCCTCTGGCTGTCCATGCTCCAGGATGTGGAGCCTGACAGCCCAAAGCACCCTGAAAGGTCACAGCAAAGGGGGGACAGACTGTGCTACCAAATGCCACAATCAGTGTGCGGGGCACTTCAGGAATGCACAAACAAGGCAAGACTGAAGCCTCTTTATTCCCAATACAGGCTGGAAAAGCATGCAAAGGTCACTAAAATCAGGCAGCCCGTCCTTCACAAGGGAGGTCTGCTTCCCATATCTCAGATAACCCACCACTCCAAAGACCACGCAGCTAAGAGTGGATTCCAGGCTCTTATTTTCCTTCTGAGGTCCCCAGGATATCACACTCTAGCTGGGAGATGGGCACGTAAATAAATAAACACTGAAACAACTTCAGAAAGCGTTTGTGCTGCTCCCTGAGAACAGACACAGCCTCGCTGTACTGGAGCCCCCAGTGCTGTCAGCAGGGGTGACTGGTGCACACCCAGCACCACATGCCCCACACGGGACAAGGATTCCAACAACCAAGCACAGCCAAGGGCACCAAGGGCACAGAGAAACTCAAAATAACTGAAAATAGGTTATTTAAAAACACAAATCTCTAATTTCAAACTTTTCAGTTCCAGCACAGATCATTAAAACCTTCTGGTCGGATTCTCTCTACACTTAGAGCAACAAAGTCTCATCCAGTTTCTCATCCATCGCCCAGCAGATCTGGACTCCAGCATTTTATCCTGAAGACTCCAGAATAATTTAATTGATATATGTGGTCCAAATTTGCCCTCTGTAATCTGAGGTAGCTCCATCCAGCTGAAGATAGAGGCCAAGATGTGCCAACATTATGTGAAGAGTGTCTTAAAAACACAGAGAGGGCAGGGGAAGGCTTCATACGGATTTCATCCGGGGTCAGACACGTAACAGGAGTTGTGGGGTGAGACTCTCCAGGCTTCTGTATTTCCCTGTGGAACATCCCAGAATAGACATTGAAC
Organism: Edolisoma coerulescens; assembly: GCA_013397115.1. NCBI lineage: Eukaryota > Metazoa > Chordata > Aves > Passeriformes > Campephagidae > Edolisoma > Edolisoma coerulescens. Next base: position 4,205,185 of record VWZW01005507.1, read on the forward strand.
CATCCTCTAAAGAAAGCCACGCCCCGCCACCAACTATACATAAGCCATGAACAGATTAAACCAGAAAAAATCTGAGACATTTTAGGTAGGAAGTGGCTGGTTTTGGAATGAAGTTAATAAAGAGGAGTACGAAGATGAAGCAGAACTGAACTCACCACACACAACACTTCAGGGTGGAGCGAGTACCAAATTCCTTCTGGGACTGCCCTTCCTTCTCCCCTCATCACTCGAAGAACGTAAAACACATTTTGCCAAGCTGCTGAGGGGAGGGCTTTTTCTCAGCCATCAGCAGCTCCTAGGAAGTGGCATTCCCGCATCCCTACCGAAAGGGAAAGTCTGCGGGGACCCAGCAGGGCCTGGAGTTACACACAGAGCACAAACACCCACGAGGCCTGTGAGAATAAAACTCCACTTACTGCGAGCGCTGGGCACAGCTCAGAGTGCAACCTCCTTATTTAGTTTTTAAGCAAAACACAGAGTACTCGACCTCTTTGCTCGTGTGTTTGTGGTTTTCCCTAAACAAGCACTGCTGGGCAGGGTTAGTAGTATTTAAGCAGTAGGAGCTCGGTTCAACTCCAATAAGTACATCATGAGATAGTCCACGGCTGTGAGATCCATGGATTAAATATGGCTTCACTCCAACTCACAAACCACCTTTGTATCCAACATAGCCAAAAGAGATGTAACTCAGGACCCAAAACATCTTATGAAACGTCAGCTGGGCATTTTCTAAACCCTCCATCCTGTTTTCTGCTTCTAAGTAAGTCAGTAAAGAAACTCCCACAGATTCAAATTCCTGCACCTCTTGATCATTTGCTTTTAAAAAACACTTTCATCATCCTCTTAGTCTTTCCTGTGTCAGTGAAAGACAGACCCTGAAATCATTAGGATATCTGGGAATGTCCTGCCATGCAAATGGCTTAGCAGGAAAAAACCTGGGGGACCAGCTCAGTTCAGCAGTTTCTCTCCCCGCCTCCATTCTTGCACTATTTATAACTTCTATATCCCAATTATTAGATTTCCCACCCATTTTCAGAAAGAGCTGCGTTTCTGAGTAGGGTAACCCATCCAGAAGGTGCTTTTCCAAAGCCTAGGCCAAGGGAGGATCTTCCCATGGAGGAAAATTCATGTGCCAGTTCATGAGTTTTAATTGAATCTGCTCTTCAGACTTTGCAGACTTGTTCTGGAGCAAACGCAGCTGGTCACTTCGAAAAGTGAGGAATGAGCAGCAAACCCAGGGATTATGTTCTGGTCGGGACTGGAATAGCATCCTGAATGTTGTGAGGGCTTTACAAGACAACCAATATGTGCTGGTGCACCTGTGTGCTCTGATCTGTGGGGTCAGCAGCTGGCATGCCACTCCTTTTTCTGAGGAATACGACTGTCACCAGGCCAAGAGCCCTTCAGCTCTTACAGCCCATGCCCTTATTTTACTATAAACTCCTAGAGAGCAAATTTTGACCACGGAATTGCCTGAACTTTTTGATAAATGAAAGAAAGTAATAGCAAAAATGTTCTGATGGTGGTAAATTAATAAAAAGTGATTAAAAATTTGAGTAGGATTAACAGTATGTTCTCTGTATCTACCACAAAGGATGCTCTGGGTTGTAACCCAAACGAAATCCACAAGAGGAAATGAACTGGAGCTGGAATCAAAAAGGCTCCAGGTCAGCTGAGTCCCTTCTGGAACTACGGGAAGGACTTTTCTGATGTAGGCTCTCACTCAAGATAACCTTTACTCTGCCCCACCCCTCAGCTTTAGCACTACTCAGCTGTTTCACAGCTACCCAGGAGGAGACCTTCACAGAGACCTGCCATGGAGATGGGACCTTGTTTCACCAAACCACCTTGTAAAGTTGTTAGAAGCCTCTGCATTTCACCCTTCACCATCCTGATCATGGAGCAAGGCAAAGATCCACTTTCCAAACACCTCTAAGTACTTGTGGATGGACTGGTGGAGGACACCAGGGACAACTTGTCTGGCAGGAAGGAAAACTGATGTATTTCACTCCTTATTAACACATTTCCAAAGAAACTACCCAAAAAATTCCTTCCACAGTCACTGAGCATTTAAAGGACAATATTTAGTATCACCCTGTTCAAGAAGCTATCTGTGGGTTGACCACCAAAAAAAAGTGAAAATACAGGACAACTGTCTACAGTGGTATTTACCTTTTTCTTCAGGAACAAAACAAAAAGGTCTTTTTTAGTATTTTTCAAGCGCTCATGCAGAGCAGAGTTCCAATAAAAACCAGGTGCCCTTGGAAAGGAGTTTCCAATTTTCTGGTCTCCGCTCTCTCATGACCCAGCTTACAAGAAACAGAGCTCTGAGCTTTGGGAACCCGCTGTGTGTCAGGGAAGGACTGAAAGCGGAGACGCTCCCGCTGCCTCCGGCCTGCCAGACAGTTGGCTCTCCTTTGGATGAGGGCACCGCTGTAGGTGCAGGAAAAGCTTCACATCTTGACCCTGGCCATGACCCTCACTTGGCAGGAAGTCCCAGGCAACCTGAATGCCCTCGGTGACATCACTGTTTACTTGGACAGCAAACTGGCAGTGCCAGGTGGCACCCGGCTGAGGGGCATCATGGAATCAGCACCTCAGTTTGCAACCTACAAGGAAGCTCTCCTCAGGAAAAAACGGATAACTCACACAGCACTGAGTCATTCAAGAAATGCTGCAATTGCCTCTGTGTGATCACATAATTTATCAATATCGGTTTACATCTGTTGTATTAATTCAAATGAAAAGAGCCACAGCCAAGTTTCTGGGAGTGGGAGAGGGACCGGAGGTGCTGTGCCATGGGTCTGGGACTGAAGTTTCTGCCCCACTTTCCACCCCTACCCAGAGGGTCTTGCACAGAAGCGATGGCCCTGGATTACATTTAGAAGGAGAACACCTCCAAGCCTGCCCTTGCTCCAGAGCTGACTCCAGGCACTGACACACTTCCATCCGGGGCACATTCCTGCTCCCGCAGTCCGTCTCCGGAGCCGAGATGTGATAGCTCTGACCTCCTTACAGGAGGAGGGCTGCCAAGTAAACAGGCCTGGCTTACCAGCCCGCCAACCGCTGTCTCCCCTGCCCTTCTATTTTCCCTCTGTACTTCCACACCCCACCCTTCCGAAAGGTCCCAGCCCAATCAACAGACGTTCAACCTGTGGATGAGTGGGAGTGAGCCGGAGCCTCTGCCCATCTTCCCTTCCCGGCCTCCCTGCGAGCTCCCGTTCCCTTCCCACGGGGAGGAGGCTGTGACGCCCACCTGGGCCATGCCGCAGTGCTGAGCCGAGGCACAGCCAGAACGAGATGCAGCCGTGGGAGGCTGAGCTCACTCACGGCTTGGCAATCTTGGAGTGTCCCTGAGGGCGAGGGCACAAAACCAGGGAGTAATGTCAGGCTACGCCGATCTACGCCTAGGCAAACCTCCTCCGTGTCGGAGGGTTTTATGTAAGGGTAGGGAAAGGCTCCATCACGCCCAGCCAAGGAGGAGAAATCGAGGACAGACTGTGCACAGGCACCTCCTCCCTCCTCGGAGCTGCTGGTCGGGGGAGGCTGCCTGGTGACAACTTCCAGGGAGGAAGAATGAGACTGAGCTGCTTTGGCTCTGCCCCCAAACTGCAGAGCAGCGGTGGGAAACCGCACCCAGGGAGACGCCCAGGGAGAAAAGGATGTTTTGTTGTGGAGGCTTTTGTTCTGGACTCTGTTTATTAGCGATACTTCACAGGCAGGCGGAGCAGGGAAGCAGTTTAAAGGGCCAGCCTGGAAGAAATAACCTGCTACGCAGTCGGCAGGTTTGGAATTAGCAAACAAACAAGCAAACAAACAACAAAAAGCAGATTCTGGGGGCAGGAATGGGGGAGGATTTGCTGACACCCTCCATAAGGCAACAGAGCTGAAGCAACAGCTGGTTTCAGCAGCTCCAGCACCAACCCAGCAAGGAGCAGCCCCGAGTCCAGACACCCAGAGACTCTCATTAAGACGATACACAAGACAGCACTAATTACCCCACCGCAATGCCGAGATGATCCACCTGCTCCCACACAGGTACTGGCTCCAGGTACCAGAGATTCCCGAGACCTCCCTTGCTGAGCGAGCTCTGCTATAGCCAGAGATGCTCGATCAGCTCATGAGGTGTGGACAAAGAGCTGGCCTAGGAAAGAAGAATTTAAAAAATAACTCAGATTTGGACAATGTGGTGGTCCCAGAGGAGGCACACCAAAGCCTGCTTCAGAACAAGCATCTCCTTCAGATGCTGGAGCCCAAGTCACAGCCAGGATCACGCAAAGCTTTGTCTCTTGCACTGGAATATGTTATAGGTACCATACGGATTCTAACTGTTCTCTCTTGAATGAAAATAAACCCAGAATAACCAACAGAATGGGAGACCTTTTGTTTTGGGGAGATGAAGACAGTACTTGGCTGTGGGTGAGGGAATGCCAGCATTTCTCTGGATTAAGAACTGGTTGGGAAGTGAACTGAGAAAGAGAGTGGTTTGATACTAAATACCCACTTGAATCAGAGATGTTAAGAATTGTTCTGCAAATCAGCACAGCCTGCAGCAGCAGCAGTGCACATCTCTGGTTAGGCTAAACCAGAAACATGGCTGAAAGCTGTCTGGAAAAGGATCCTTCCCCAGGAAGAGGGAAATGTCAGATGTCACACAAGTAAATCACCAAGTCAGACAGTGTAAGGCACGATTCTATCAGGCCAACAAGATTCCTGGTTCAAGTAACCAAGCACAGCTTGAGCCACTGGCTCCCAAAGAGCAGGAAATGTGTCTCATCCTCCCCAGGGGACACACAACACACATCATCCACTTCTTGGCAGGGGAATCAAGAGCACCACATTCAAACTGGTCTCCTGGCTTCCAAACGAAACCTTTAGTGGGTAAGTGGGCACTGACCAGAGGAAGACAACAGGTAAAACTAAGCAGGCTGCCTGCATTTGCCCACATGGAAGTTTTAAATGGACACCAGCTGTTAATTCCTTTCTACATTCTTCACATTTTTCTTGGCCAACTCCCGACAAGACTAACAGAAACCTTTCCCCCCCAACTTTCATCTGATGCATAGATAAAATAGTCAGGCAAGGAAAAGAAATCTGTGTCATTATTGCCTTCATTTAAATGCATGCCTGTAGGTCCTCAGTGCATCCCTGCCCTTTGAGATGGGTTAAAGAGCCTTAATGCCATCTAAATTAAGTCAATTTGTTATTCAGAGCATTTGTGAGCAAACAATTTGAGATGCATCCTGGGAGGAGAAAGCACATGGGCCAGAATGTAAAACCCTGGGAAATAAGATGATAGATGGGAAGCAAAAGCCCAAAAAAAGCTACATCTTAAAAACTCGGGTCAGTATTTTGGTTCTTTGATGTTTCCACTATGGTTGAGTCTTTTTTTCTTTTTGTATAAATATTTTAGTGCACATCCTTGTGTGCTGATTCATGTGAGATAAGGGATATTTATCATTTTATATATGATATAGTGATGACTCTTCCCAGGTTTTCCATGTCACTTTGCTAATCCTTGGAGTGCTGTCTTGTCTACCATCCCCAAGATGTTACTCCCAGTGAGTCCAGCCAGGACACAGGCCCTGGCCAGCCCTAATCCCTCCAGCCTGGACCTTGGCTATGCAGCCAGCCAAAGGCCTCTTCCAGGAGCCAGGGTCAGGAGAAGGACTCCTCAGCTCCCTGGGGCCATGAGAGGAGCCCAGAGCACGAGGTGCCGTCCTCCAAAGCACGCGTTATTCACAGTTCCGGATTCTCCAAGTAAAACAGGCAAATAAACACACCAATGACATTGGCTCCTTCAAAGCATCCAACTATTGTTATTGGCACTTGGATCCAAACAGCTTCTGGCCACACGTAAACACGGCCTGGCTTGCACAGAACCCGCCCCGCGCACCCCGGGAAGGGGAACGGGGACAGGGACCAAACAGCAGCCACAGGGTCCAAAAGCTTTATGGTCCTTTGCATTGACCTCCCAGGGAAATTACACCAAGCATTGTCACACCAAGTGCTCCAGCCCTTCTCTTGGAACAGAAAGAACCACTGGGAAATGCACTGGAACTGGGTGATGACCGCAGGTGCGAAGCCCAAAACCTGCCCACAAACCCCACCGCCGCAGCACCGGAGGAAAACCTGCATAAGGCAGTGATATGTAAAATATCTGATTCTTGTTTCCTTCTGATCTGAGGTTTTTGTCTGGGAAATGGATCCTCAGCTGGCACAGCCCCAGCCCAACAGCTGCATTGCTTTTCTACTTCCACAAACACTCGGAAAGTTCGCCAAAGCCCTGTTTGTGCTGGCTGCCTGCCAGCACTTTATTATTATGTACTATTAGTTCATAGTGAGAAATGTGCACTACAGGAAAAAAAAAAAAGCCCCGAGAAGCTCAGTAATTGGGTACAGATGTTGAAGATTTATGAAGCTCTCCCCACTGGACAGGATCTTACAGATTGTTTCTATCACCTGTTTGCTTTTGGAGTTTTTAATAAGATAACTATGTGTGCTATCCTGGAAGAATATTCCAGAATTCCTCCTTCAAAAACCAATAACTTTTGATCTCCACTTGTCTCCTCTCAGTAACAATCTCTCCTCAGAGTTCCATAAATGCCACTCGATATTCATTTCATATTTAAATACGATCTTGGCTGTTGTTTTCATTACCCGGCAGCTTTCAAATGCAATCAGACAATTTCATTCTTACTTCATGGCCCAGAAAATAAACCTGACACATCAAGCCAAGTCCCCAGCAGTTAGAATCCATGATTAAATCTCTCAGCATTCAAAATACCTGATAATTTTCATCTTTTTTCCTCTTTTCTGGCAAACAACATCTGCTCAGCATTTTGGGGGACTGCTGCTTGCCCAGTGCACAGAGCCCAAACCTCACTCAGGTTAAGCTACCTGCAAAAGTACCCCAGTCCCATCCAGATTTCTGAACCTTGGTCCATTAAATTCATTCTGCAAAATATCTGAAATGTGCAAAGCTCTGCAGCTGACAGCAAACACTGTGAAAGTGAAAACACAAGGAAGTCACTGGCATTTTTCATAACTGACCTGTAGTGGTTTTGCCATTTCAAATTACATCAGGAATGATTTCTTTCCACCAGCACAAAATGGCAAAACAAGGTGCATTTCACTCGGAAATTGTTTTTCCAAGCATTTATAAAGGAGGATAAACCACCAAAAAAGGTTGTATCTCTGCAAAGCAGTGTGTGGGACCAGTGAGTTTCTGCTCTGGCACCCATCGAGGAGCACCCAGGCTCCCTCCCTCCTCGCCCACGGCACACCTCGGTTTGGCTGGATAACCCGACATTGCCCTTCACCTTTCCCACAAGCCACAGCTGCTGATAAATTCTTCCTGAAAAATGATTTCATCCTTCCCGACAACGTGGCTTACACAGCACAGATCCTATAAAGGTCAGGACCTCATTACAGATTTAGATACTCAGTTCCCATCCGAAAAACAGTCAGGCTGGTAAATTTGGAGGTTGGAAACAAATCTATGGAGATTACGTTTTTCTCCCAGCTCTGAAATCGACTTTATCAGCCACAATTGTACTTTTAGCTGAAAAAAAATTTTCAAACGTTTAACAATTCCTGTTTACATGAGTTCACACAAGATGACTACAGCGTCTACAGCGAACATGGGTAAAGAGACATTGAAGAGAGCACACGGGTGGGGTGTGTCCACCTCCCCTTCCTGAAGGGAATTCAGACAGCAAAAAGCACCACTAGGAAAGGACAGGTAGAGAAGTAGAGAAAAGTAGGGAAAAGCTCCATTTCACACCATGCTCTGTCACAGCCACCAAGCCAACACCTGCCACAAATAACAACTGCCTGATGTCTCTGGTTTCTTGAGTCACGCTCCCTGCATTCAGGGCTTCCTATGGAAAACCTCCACCTTTCCCTGAATTACAAAGGCTAAGGTCTGGAATTGTCTTGGGTTACGGAAATACATGAAGTAATTCCCATACAGGACAAAAGACATATCCTTCACTTGCCATGATCACTTGCCTTGGATCCTGAACAGATTGGGCCTTATGTCAGTATTATCTTATTTCATGTACCTAAATGATTCTTTAATTTAATAAGAATTAAAACATTACCTAGGGACAGTAGGTACAACAGGGGTGCTATGGTCATGAAGGAATGCTTGCAAACAAGTGGTAGAACCTTCTTTAGCTTTTACTTTTAAAAAGCTCAGATTCTCAAAATTTCAGATTTACACCTGCAGATTTACAGTAAAAACAAAGCTAACCCAACAAAACCCAGAGCAGCCCCGGAGCCATTTAGAAAGCGCTAATCCTGATCATTTTCCACCTAATGACTGTTTACTACACAGCCTTTTTAAATGCTTGGCAGCTCTCCAGATCTTCCTGATTTTCCTTTCTCCCACACATCCCTCCTGACAGCCATCTTGGGCCAGGACAAACCTCCGGAGGAGAAAGCTCTCCGCCGCCTTTTCAGCCTCTAAAAGCTCCACTTCCCGGGGGAAATCCTGAGCCTTGTTTCACTTTCAAGGCAAAACCAAAATCTCCAAGCTTTCAAAGCCTCGCTAAATGAGAGCGCGGAGCAGAAAAATTAAAACCAACCAGAAAAGTTGGGTTTTTTTCAAGGATTTCAAAACCAACACTGGTTTTAAATGAAGTGGAAGCAGTTCTGTAATTCTCTGACCCCTACCAGGAACAGATCTGAGCAGACCCACCCCACCACTTGTTCCAAATGCCATTCACTGTCACTTGGCATTTCAAGCTGGAACAATTATTTGTGGTTGGATGCTCTCCCCGCTCCCGACCAGCTGTGCTTTGATCTCCCCCTCATAGCTCCCATGGATCTGGAGGAAGCCCAGCTCCCCTCCTTACCAAAAATGCAGCGTAACAGTTACTTGGGGAAAGCGCAGCCCCGCTGCAGCTCCCAGACCTCACACATGCCTGGGATGGGACCAGATGTCTCCTGGAGCCCTGACCACCATCCTCTCCATGGCTTCCACCCACACGCCAGACTCCAGAACCCCCGGTGAAAGTGAGGAATGAGATGGAAAAGCACAATGGGACTTTCAACTGAAAGGATCAGGTCAGCGCTGAGTCCCTTTGTGATGGGAATTGGGATAAGACAGGACCTCAACACACAGATTTGAGCGAGGATGGTGGCTGCTCCAGGAATAAAGCAAAAGCATAACCAGTCCAATGCGCTACAATCAATATTCTAAATGAAGTCAGCCCAGCCCATATTCAAATCAGGTCACCAGTAATTAAAGCATCCTTATTTGGAATGGTAAACCCAGAGAACGCCTGGATCAGAGCATTTCTCAAAGAGAATATATTAATGGGAGTGTTTGGAAATGCATGATGCACTCGTAAGAGGCTTTAATATAAACCTCAGGATTACACTATGCCAGCTTTTCAATTATTATACTCTCCATGAAAAGCCAGGCGCTGGCAGCAAGAGGTTAAAGCAGACCTTGGAGCATGGCTTTGCCCTTTCTCTTCCAGAGGATCCCACTGTTGGTTCCTACTCCAGCACCACGTGCAGCTGAACAGAAGCACTGAAGGTGGGATTTTAAATAAAACATCTCTATTAGTGATGCCATCAATGCCAACACAACACACAGGGGGGAAGCCTCATAACTTCACCAGGGACAGCATAATCACCCCCTGTAATTTCTGGAACGATCTGCTTGGTTGACTCCATCTTAACACTCACCACACTCCGACTCGGCCATTTTAATTCCTGAATGGCTGGAGTTGGCTTTCCCTTCACAAGGCACTGCACAGCAGGCTCGGCTGTCTGGAGACCAGGGATCTCTCCCTGTAAAGCACATGCAAGTGAAGGATGGAGACAAAAAAACCTGAGCGAGGCTGAGGGGAGGTGGTGAGCAGCAGAGCGAGGTAATGCGACTGAATAAGTAAAAATGCAGAATTTTTAGATTGTTCTTGTTCCAAACAGGCATCTCAGGAAAAGCTCCGCACTCCGGTTCTCTCCGGAGAGTAAATGATGAATGCAGGCTGTGTCTGTGCTGCTTTAACAGCAGCCCCAGAGAGAAATCTCCCATTCCCAAGCCGTAGGAGTGGGCTGGCACCCACTGGAGGCTGGTGTGCAGACACGCTCAGAGGCAGTGCAGGAGCAGCAGAGTTGAGCCTTTTCCATCAGAACCTGGGAACCACGAGGATGCCCAAGTCCCACTGCCCCCGAGCATCCCTCCTGCAGGCCCACCTGCCCTGGAGCCCCTCAGGGATCTCTGCACCCTGCAAATGTCCCTATTCTCCAAAACCAGGCATCCCCTGTGCAGAAGAGGGAGTAAAACCCAAGTCACCACAACCCCAGTTACTCATCCATGCCCCCAGCCCCAGCTCTGCTCCAGAAGGAGCTTCCTTCTCTCCAACAGCAGCTCTCAGCACAGCAACCTCTCTAATCCACAAGGACACAGGGCACTGCAGCAGCTTTGGAAAAGCAACAAAAGAAAAGGTTACCCGCAAACCCCAGAGTTTATTTTTGCCCCACTGCAATGCTGTTCCTTGCACTACCCCAGCACTTCCAGCTCACCCAGACTGGCACACCGGAGCAGAAAGGAAACCAAGTCCTTTTCAATATTCCTTTCTGACATTCCACCATCCTAATGCGAGTTCCAGGCAAACAGAGCCTTCCCAGAGCAGCAGAGAACAAACAGAAAACAAGCTCTGGGCAATAGATCAACCTACAGGATCCACTTTGGTGCTCGTCACCCTACAAGTGCCTGAAGGACGATCCCTTCCCTCAGCTCTGCCACAGAAACTGCTGGAAAGGTGCTGGAGCTGTAAAATCCCTCTGGTCAACCATGACAAAAAGATATTTGTGCTGACTACCACATACTTTTTTACCAAATACATTACAAAAACTAGCACCAAACCCATGTTTGTTACCTGAGCTAGAAACATCAAGAGAAAAGTATTTCCCTGACCAGAAATTTTAATTTAATCTACCAGAACAGCCTGTGGAAGGACAGACCCAAACAAGCCATATTTGACACACATAGATTAGACAGATGGTACAGCGTGGTATAAAGGGGATTTGTGCTTGCTTGACTTTGGCATGGGTGAATTACTTATTAATTGCAGATCCACAAGAGTTGTAGTGGGTATTTTACAAAGATTTAATGCCTATTAAAACTTCATACCATTCAAAGTTACCATAGGTTCCGTACAACAACACAAGAATTGTTTTGCAACTCAGTTCTGCTGCACTTTTCAGAGCCTATTGTGATGTATTTTGATATAAAGTGGGTATAAGCAGCAAAATTACCAGTGCTACACTGTTCCAAAAGCTTTGAGCTACCTGTGAATTTAGTGAAATTAGCTGAAAGATGAATAGAAACCCTGATTTAAAATAAAACCTCTGAATTCCTGAAGGCTGCTGAAAATCTCAACCATCACAAGGAAGGCACCTTCCTCTGTATTCCTCTGCTCCCTTCCCCAGTGGCTGCTATTGGATTATTCCAGGATCCGGGTGAAGCACAAGATTTAAAGATGTTGCAGGGAATACAGGGTAGGTGAAACTCAAAACTGGGGACCATTCAAGCCTGAGTTAATGCCAGGAACCCACACAAATGGCAGGAACAGCAACACTGAACCCTGATTTAAACCAGGCCATTTCCCCTGGAGCTTCTTACCCCTCAGGATCAGCGTTTCTGGCACCTACTGACACCACCCCAGCCCCATCCAGCATTGGAATTCCAGTCTGGAGCACGCTGAGACTTGGTGGGTTTGTTGTCCTGAGAGCTGCAGCACAGCAAGGCACCTCTCCGAGCTGGCCAAACCCAGAACAAAGCAGGGTGTGGGCTCCAGGCAGGAGGGGGATCTGGAGAGCAGGAAATTACGGAGAGCCTCAGACATTCTGTGCAGAGCAAGGGCTGCCAGCTCCCGCCTCCCCTCCGAGACCGACCCAGCCAGGCACCAGGGCTGGCATTTCACAGGACAAAAACGACTCCTTACTCACAGCCTCCTCCCAGGCCAAAGCAGGCATCCATGACCTCATCTCCCACCGGCACAAGGGGAGGGTCCGGGCTCCTGTGTGCAAGTGTCCGTCAGGAGTAACCCAACCACAGACAAATTATCAGCTAAAATAGAACAGCTGCTCTCCACTGTCCGACAGGAGAGGCGGTTGGGCAGGGGAATAAATAAACCAGCAAGGGGACGGACTGTGGGTTTGGGGAAATGGATACTCACATTTTCACTTTACCTCTCTGATGTTAAACCTTTCCCTACTGATTTGTGACTCTGAGTGAGCACAAACAACACCTTAATTAACCACTTCTACTGAGGGGTTCAAATTTAGCCTCACCATCACTCCCTTTAGCAACAAAACTGGCAGAAAATATCAAAAGCAACGTTTCACTCCCAAAGTAACAATTCCTGTAATTTTCTAGGTCTCATTTGAGACAAAACAGCACCGAGATCCCAACCCAGAGCCACTTCCTTACCTGCAGCATAATGCTGGAAGCTTCATTTTCACAGGTGCTGGACACCAACAACTCCCATCAAAATTCATTTGGTCTCCAATGCTCCAAGCCTGAGGCAAAACTCTCATCTCTCTCCTTTCATTATCCCAACCAGTCAGCCTACAGCAGCTGTGTCTCTAGCACAGGGATTTCAGGATGCCTCAGCCTGTCCAGGCTTTGGGAAGGCTCACAGGGTCGGAGCAGGGAACACAGAGTCATCATCTGCTCTGCAAGTCCAGGGAATACCCACAAAAACTTCAACCAAGAAAGAAATCACACCCATCAGTACATTTAATTCAGTGCAAGTGAAACAGGAAAGTGGACACACCACAAAACATCCTGGGAGGAGCCCTGCGAGCAGCAGGTGGTCACAGGGCTATGCAGGAATTCTCTAGCCCCGGGAATGCTGCTGTAGGGTTTTATCTGGCCTCTTTTTTTTCCACATTTAGGGCTTTTTCCCCAGATCACGGGGCACCTGAGCACACGTGAGCCCACATCCTACTCCCAGGAAGGCTCTCCCAGTCTGTGTCCTGGGAATTCTGGTCCCTACCTCAGCCCTCAGTGCTTTACTCTGACAAATGGAAGACATGGACAAATTTGCCTGCAGGTATCCATGCCAAGATGAGGAGAAAAGAGGTTCTGAATCAGCAAAATTAGGGCCATGTTTGAAGCTCTGCAGGAAGCACAGCTTGGATTCGCCTGCTCCTTGGGCAGATTTTCTTTCATCAAGACAAGCACAGCTCCCTCTCCTTCCTCCCACTTGGATCTGCTACTAAATTAATCAAGGATGGTTTATGAGCAAGTTGAGGACAAGGGATCTGCAACTCAGCCCTCCTGAGAACAGCCAGCCATAAGTCTAAACAACTTCTTTTTCTTGCCCTTCCAGAGCAACATTCAGCATTCTTCTTGACATACCTTTCAATTTTGCTCACCTTTCCAAAGCTGGTCTGGATTTTGTCAATGAAAAATAAGCACTGAAGCCAAGGTCCCTTAAGCTATTCCAGATACTTTTACTTTCATATCCTCCAAAAGTCATCTGAGAAAACCCAAGACATGGCTGCAGCAACCTGAGCACGGGCTGGCAGATTCATGAGGACACTGTGATTTGAAAATGAAAATAACTGAATAAAACTGAAGGAGACAAAAGATGTGGGGATGCCAGACAGAAAGGTGAAGGTGGTACCTGGCAGAAAGCATCAGGAGCACTGACACCAGTGGGCAGTGCCATCCCAGCCATGGAAATGCACAACCTGCACACCTGGACTATCCAGAGCTGACAGCGCTCACCCATCTTCTTCATTCATAACTCAAATGTAACAGAGAAGAATAAAACTTCACTTATTTGGGAGGCCTGGTAATCTCTGTTATCTCCTGTGAGCGTGCTCTGCCCAGGAAACAATGCCAGTGTGCAGAATTTAATCCCTCCAGGATGTTAGTGAATTAAAATAATGTACTTAACTGCTCACCCAAGCACCAACATGGTGTGAGAAGTGCGTCAACATCTCTGTATGCAAAGTGGTTAATAGGACTCAGGTAAAGACATTAGGGGGACACTGGTGGCCTGCAGGGCAGCTCCCTGCACAGCACACATGGACATTTCACCACGTCTGTGTTGCCTTCCAAAGGCAAGCCACTCAATTCTCCCTGGATTGCTAAAGGAAGAGGAACTAATGGACTCATTTCTGTGCGGATCTGAGCTAAGACAGCTGCCTTTGGTGGGACAACAGGCATGAGCACCACACCTGAGGGACCTGATACAAACCTAAACCCAGGAATCCTGGCTCCACTTACTGCAACAGGTGACCTGGACAAGGGAAAAATCACTGGCTAACTGAGAGACCCTGAGCAGCAGCCAGAGGCCTCTGCAAACCAGGACTGAATCTTGGTGTGTGACCAGCCATGCCATGCCCTCACCATAGCATGGGTTTTCTTCTGGGTGTTTCATTTGTGACTGAAATTTGTGCCATTTTGGGTTTCCCAGATTTGGGCTTTGTGACCAGAGGAGGGTGGCTGGGTGCCAGGAGAGGTACGAGAACAGACAGGGACCCTCCCTTTCTTGGAGCACCTCCTAAAGGAGGGAAGAGCTCCAAAGGCAGCTGCCAGGGCACAGAGAGGGAGCTTTAGGGCGTTGAAGTGCTGCGATCCCAAAGTGATTCCAGACACAGTGACGACACGGAGATTTATCAAGCTCTTCCCTCACTGCCAGCCCTCTGGCAGCACAAGTTCCCACAGCCAAAATGGCATTCCTGCTGGGGGAAATCGAGGACAAGCCCGTTAGGCCATGGATAATACTGTCAAAGACAAAAAGCATTCTGGTTTTGCCTTGTGGGATCCACCTGCTGCAGGATTCTCTCCCAAGAAGACTCCAGCTGTGATGGATGATCATCAGAGGGGTTTCCAGCTGAACACAACTGGTTGAACCCAACTTAAGCCGATAAATGTTAGTGCTGGTCTCCTCCCTACAGAAAGGGAAAAAGGATCTCCTTTCCCTTGGAACTTCAAAGGCAAAGAGAGCAGTCCTGCCATCTCTCACCTGGATCAACAGGATTATATGGTCAAATTAGATTTTCCTTCACCCTTATTTTTGGCTAAACAGTGTTTGCTGAAAGCCTTTCTGGCCTTCATTTCCATGATAAAAGGTGGGCATTGTTTGGTTCCTTCCTTGCCTCATAATATCATTAAGATGACTTTCAAGCCACATGATAAATCCATTTTTTCCCCATTAAATCTACAGCAGTCATTTCTGTTTTCTTGTCCTTTATTTCAACCTAGAGGAAATTCTCTTTTCCAATACACCTTTCATTGAGGGCAAATGGAAGGAAATTATTTTGCTGAAATGGTATTTTATTATTAAATTTAGCATTAGTTAATGCACAAGAGCATTGGAAGGGGGAGAAAAATAAACACCTGCCTTTCAATTTGTGCATTCTTGGAGCGTGTAGGCTGAGGATATCAGCACTTGGAGCACACACCCCAGCTTGCCAAGCCCTTGATCTTCCCACTGAGCTCAATCCTCGGGATGCTCCCACCCTTGTAAGTGGCCTCCCAAAAGCAATTAGTGGCTTGCTGCAATTTTCAGTGCTCCTGCCACAGACACGGAGGGTTGAACCCACAGCCCTGGGAGAGAGGCAGGGCTGCCTCACACCCTCTGCCAGCTGCTCCCCAAATCTGTCTGGCAGCCATCGGGATTGGAGCCTTGTTCTGATGAAACACTCTCAATGCAGTTTTCTACCTTAAATCCTGATTTTCCTTCTCGCTTTGCTTCCAACTCTTATTTCCTCCATTTCATTTTGGCTGCTCCTCACTTTCTTTTGATCCACTTCCTGCTCGTTTCTCTCTCCCACCCACTCGTCCTCTGTGTTCAACAACAACAGCAGCAGATGAGGGGTGAAGAAACAGGGGTGAAGAAGCCTCAGCTCAACTCCCACACAGCTCCAGCCTCGGGAGCAAACCTTTGACTCGCTCAATATTCAGCTTCTCAGCTAAGAATAAGGAAAGGATTTCTCTGTTCACAGCTATTTTTAACACTGCAGAGAAGGTTTAATATTTGAATATCAGAATTGTAACAGCATTTGCAAGAGGAATGGCCTATTTTTAGCAAAGCACTGGCTTTATGGATGCCTCACAATCATAGCACTGTAATAGGGAGAGGCGACCAAAGAGGAGATTGTGATACAGCTCTGTGCAAAGGCTTGTCCTTCCCATGGCATTTTTAATTCTGCATGGAAACAGAGCTGAGAAGACTTACCATAGTCTCCAACAGAAACCACTGTGCACAAAAGCATTAAAATACTAATTATGAAAGCTTTCCAACATCCAGCTGCTAAACCCAGCCAGGTGTCACAGCTAAAACCAGGGCTGGGAGGTCAGCACACACACACACACAGCATCCTTTCTTCCCCATCCCTCAGCAGCCCTTGAAATTAAAAGCCATTAAAAAAAACTACATCCCAAACTCCCAGCTAAAATTAACCATAGGCTTGTAAAAAAAATTCCCTCAGCTGCATTTCTTCCGGGTTTTGCCAGGTTTCTGTTTGCTGCAACACTCAAATTACAAAGCCTCCTCTCCCTTGTTGTTGACACCACAAGACAGCCCCTGGCCTTCCTTCTGAACCCAGCAACTCGGGAGAAAGCCCACAAAGTTTGGGTTGTTTGGATTCCCCCACCACAAAATGCAACTTTCAAACAACACGCTTCCAAACACGAGGCTAATCCCATTCCAATCCATCCCATCTGACCCCATGGAGGATCCCCTGGCTCCCATGGCTACCACCTGCCAACATCAGGAACAGGTCAGAGCAAAATAACTCCATGCCAATAGCGCCAGGAAAATTCCTCATTGTCCCTGAGGAGACCTGGGCTCCCTAGCAACAAATCAAGGAAAATGTGCCAAGTGCCAGTCACCAAACACAGGGCACAACATTTCCCCAAACATGTCACTTCTTCTGGGAATTGCCTCATCAGTCCCTGTAGGAGAAACCCCAACCCCAGGCAAGGTTGACATGGCCATTCCACTGATGGAGGAGCTGTTAACTCCAGTAGTACTTCCAGTACTATCATCATCATCATTATTATTATTATTATTATTATTAAGCCAATAGGTTGCAGTTAATTTGGAGCCTCCCATCATAACACGCTGATTCCCAAACCACCACCCCAGGGAACAGGGAGCTCTCTATAGCAAGTCACATCCAAGACTTCTCCAAGGAGTAGCAAAGCGTTATCCAAGTGATTCTTGGGGAACAGATCCCTGAGGTGTAATATTCAAAGACCAGGTATCAGCACAAAACCCACGAGCACTTAGAGGCAGAACCCAGCATCCATCCAGCCTCTGATTCCTGATCCCCTCTGAGGTCCAACCATTAACCCAACAAGGCCACCACTGACCATGTCCCCAAGTGCCACATCCACACGGCTTTTAAATCCCTCCAGGGCAGCTGTGCCAGGGCTGGACAACCCCTTCCATGGAGAAATTTTCCCTAATATCCAACCTACACCTCTCCTGGTACAAACTGAGGCAATTTCCTCTCCACAGAGATATATCCAGGCAGCAGATGATGTCAGTCAAAACCAGAATGGACAGATTTTTAAAAGGAACAAAGATTTATTGCTCCTGATGACAGCCCAAATGGGAAATCTTCTTAAACTTTAACTTAATCAAGGAAGGAAGTTATGTACCAAACAACCGAGTCTGCTACTGTACGCTGAGGCCAATTCAGAGAAAGAGGAATTGAGTGGTATAGTCCAATTACTACACAGGTAATTTCAGTGCTTTGTGTTTGGGGAAAACAAGATTATCATTTGGAACACTGGGACAAGTGACTTGGCCATTTGCAAGGCACAAAGCAAATTCAAAACCTGCTTTGTTGCTCCAGTAATATTTGCATAATAGTTATTTATATGTGTGATGAGCCTAAGCACAGTTTCAGGACAGTTAGCCAAGGTGAGTTGCCCAGCTCTTTAATCCTCTAATAACATGCTTGGGATGCAATATGGGAATTCATTCCCCTCTGATGGAGCAGCTGTGCTGCTGCATAGTGACCATTTCTCAACATTCATCCCCATCAAATTGCACTGTTTTGATCAATCCACAAAGCAGAGCATTAAAAATGCATACAAGGATATTTTTGTCCCTTGTTTTATGTATCTGCACGCCCTCCTAGCTTCCCTTTAGATATGATGGCCAAGCTACTAAATACCAGCAAGGGGCTGCATTTATCCCAAAATACACATAAAATTGTAGTGGTAAGTCTGCTACGGGCACCAATCTAATCGAGTTGGCTGAAAATTAATTTCAGGCCCAGGGCTCTTCCATGGCTCCCTGGATTCCTGCCACAGCTTATGACAACCAGAAGTTAAAACTGCAAACAGCTGTCCCACTGTTAGAGGCACCCTGGAATAACGTGGATGCTCTGCTCGGAAAACTGCCCTAAAGGTGACGCGGGGGTTCATCGCCCCGTGCCAGGAATCCAAGGAACTTTGGGACTCTCTGAACTCTGCAGCAGCTCTGCTGTGCCACTGCAACCCCAAGTGATTCATGTTATTTTCTGCTGGTCAGCAGCAGCTGTAGAAACATCCCTCAGCGCTCCGCCTCGCCCTGGAATGTCCATGTGCTCCTCACCTGTCAGCCCTGCTGCAGCCAACACACCATTTGTCTTCACTGGGCTTCTTCCCCACTCCTTCAGAGGAAGATCCTACAAAGCCTCCAAAGTTCGGGTTTGCTTCAGTGAATATCCAAGCAGGCATCTCCAGATCCCCCTCTAGCCCTGCAGCTCATCTTTGCTGCACTCCTGCAGCAGCATAATCTCACTCAGGATTTACTACCTGATTAGGATTACTCAGACTAAAAACACAGCTAGATAAGAGCTGCGTGCTCCCTGTCACCTGCCCACGGAGAGGGACCACCATCCCTGACTCCAACATTTTGGGATCTTGTCATGCTTTTTTACAATCTTTACATTTCTAACACGGTTCTGAGACGTAACTGAGCAATACAAAATTATCTCAGATATAGGTTGGACTCAATGACCTCAAAGATCTTTTCCAACCTAGTTAATTCTGTGATTCTGAGATGTTCTTGTGCATATTTCTCTATGAAGAGGATTTAAAACCTCAAGCCCCAGACTGTGATGATGTAAATGCACACAACATCCCATGCTGGGATGTAGTTGTGTAACTTGGCACAAGTGGGGATTCAGATCCTTCATTCTCAAGCTTCACAGAGCAAGAAGAATCACAGTACTGCAGTGAAAATGAGCATGGAAGGTCCTTCTTTTCTTACTAAACAGTGAAGAAGCAGTTTTGAGTCTGATTCCTAAGCTGGCAGATAGTACAGACCATTACTGCACCATGGGGACTTGTCTGGGGAAAATATCTTTACTTCTTTGTGGTACACGTTTAATGCAAAGTCACCTTATTCTTGTTTGTCTAGCATACAATGAGAATAGATCTCTAAAAATAACCTACTTTCCCCCTCTTCCCGCTCCTCACGGCAGTTTCACTTATTATTAGCCATTATTCACACCTCTTACATAAACTGCAATTTCTGGAAATTTTTATGCCTCCTGATACGAAACCTGAAAGTGAGCAAGACTGGAGAAGGCAGAGCTCAGTGAAACTCCACCGGACTGCAGTTTTTTGCCTCTTTTTCCCTTTTCCCGGGGCTTGATGTCATCACGTCCCTCCTTGGAGCAGCAATAAAGCTCCTTTACACACGCGGGCGCTGGGAAGCTGCAAAGCTGGATCAGTGGGGCACCTGGGGTGAGGGAATCCCCCGGGGGGCACAGGGGTGGGGCTGCTGCACAACATCCTCCTCCCCAGCCAACCTCGGAGCACAACCACAGGGCCCCACTTCATCCTGAGTGCCACAGCTTTCCCTTCCCCAGGGATTGTGGAGCAGGATAACAGAGAGCCTGGCAGCTGCTGCTGAGTGAGTGAGTGTCCTCCCCATGGAGAACCTCAGCAGCACAGAGCCTGTGACACCGCTCTGCTCCAAGCACAGTCCGTGTGGATCTAATTCCCGGGGCCAGGGATGGCAGTCCTGGTCCAGGCTTGTTGGGAGTCACATCTCGTGGGGCTCAGGAGCTGAACTGACACCAGGCTGGCAGTGCACACCAGAAGCTGAGGGATATTTTCCACAAATGACCTCTAATCCATTTGCCTTTCCAAGAGCGCAGCTCGTCCTCAAATCTGCAGGCACGAAAAGGTCACGACTCACAGCACTCCAGGCCTTTTGTTCTCAATCTTATGATTCCCTGACAATCCCACTTTTATTTTCCCTTTCACTGAGCTGCAGTGCAAACACACATCCAGGAAATGGTTATTTGGATCCATACTTTCCTCACGCAGCCTCTCACCGGGGCTAAACAGCCACCTGCTGACTCAGGATCTCCCAACCTTGCTCCCAACCTGGCCGCCCCCACACTTTCCTCACACTATCCCATTTAGCAGCCAACTCATCCTCTTTCCCTAAGAAAGTAACTCAGGCACCCCAGGTTTTCAGTTTAACTGGCTTATGCCAACCACTAAAGCTGCACAATCAGATTCTTCCCTCAGCAAACTTGACACAGGGCCGAAAGTCAAATTTGCTTCTTTTTCCCCTTAAACAAAACCATCTACGGTCTGCAGTGGTAAACCACTGCTCATTTGAATATCCAAACACTGGCTGTTTGCGTCCAGGGGCTGGTGCCAAAATCCTGTCACCCACAGCCAGCCCAGGCACGCCTGAGGCCGCTGAACTGATTCATCTCTGCCTTGATACTTCCAGATAGTTCAAGACAAATTTGAAGAGGTTCCTACTGACCTACACTGAGGTAAAACCCATCTCATTTCTCATTCAGGTGATGATGAGGATGATACAAACGGCTTTTCCTGTGCTGGGAAAGCACCACAGCTTTTTTCCCCTCTTACCTGCAGCCAAGGACTTAAGAGGGACATGACTGCGCTCAAAATGCAAATGGAATATATTACCGAAAAACCCGCCTGAACCCTCAGTCAATAATCCATTTTTAGGAAAGAATTCGTGCGAAAATGAGGTAAGTGATAACTTTGCAGATCTCCTGTTATCCACAGTGCTATTTTAGGGAGAGTGTGACTGCATCGGGCTTGTCGCAGAGTCCTGCTTCCAATCTCCTGGCAGATCCCCAGCACATTCCAGTATTTAACGCACAAGGCTCGTTGGGATGCAGTCCCACTTATCTCCCAGACACATTGACTAAGACTTTCCCACATAAACTGACCCACCCTTTAGTAGCAAGAGGTCACTTAGCACAATCAGCCTTCAAATGAGGAAAACAATCAGGAAAAGCTTCTCTGATGCCAAAACCACCAACAGAATAAAACACAACAGGCTTCCGTGTTTGTTTTATGAAAACTTGAAGACTGCAAGGCAGATTTTTCAACTTGTGATAATCAGTGTAGCCCCACCAAAGTCAACCAGATTTCTTTCAGGCTCGGGACCTGGCCTCCTAAAAGCATCTAAAATTGCTTTAAGAACACATTACTCTAAAAAATGTTTAAAATTAAAAGGTAGCAATTAATCCATTCATCTTCTACGATGATGAAATTGTAGAGAGTTATTAATGGCATTATGCTCCAAAAAAGGTCACAGTATTTTACATTATAAAAGCAAATGTTAAACTAACCAGGTTATCTTTACCCCATACGGATCCTACATGTCAAGGAATTCCTGTTAACTCATGGACAACTGTCCTGACTTCCTCACTAGACTCCTACATGATCCAGGCTCTAGCAAAGGGTGCTCTACTGGATGATCCTCCTGTATCAAATACCAGACTTCCACAAGGCAGATCTAGGCCCAAAGTCCCTTTCAAAAAATTAGCTCCAAGCTGCATTCCAGTGTTGCTACAAATGTGTGTGCCACAGGACCCCCGGAGCCATGAGCCATCCACCCCATCTGCAAGGACTGGTGCAGATCACCCTGAAACATTCTCATTAAATATTTGTTTACTTAGAGAAAAGTCAGTGGAAGCCCTTGGCAAAAAATTCTCACCATTGGTTTAGCTCCCGACAAAAGCCAACACCTGGAATGCCCAAAACCAAAACCTGTGGGTGTTCAAATAAATGTATCTACGTTAAATTAGTTTACATACAGCACGCAGCACCTTTTCCCTTCTAAGCCAAAAAACCAGAGGAGCTACTTGCTATAACTAGCTGGAGCATTTGTGGTGTCTAGGCACTAAGCAAAATTGATTTCATGAGTGGGAAAAACCAGCTTTTTGTCCTGGTGCACAACCCCAGAGTGATCAGCCCCACTGCACCCCAGGCTCTGCCCACGCTGCCAGAGCTCACCGTACCCTGAAGAACAAGACCCATGCACAGTTTCCTTGCCCTTCGAAACACAAGGCTCCCTTTTATCATGTAAGAACCAAAAGCAGACACCCCATGGCATGCTGTAATAAATCAATCCATAGAGCAATAGGATTAATTCAGAACAAAAAGCGGGAACTTACAAAACCAAAAGCTGCGGATCTGGATTACTGCTGGATGGCAGGAAATCCCCACAACTCCTTGTAGAAGACCTTGACCACGTTCCTGGGACACTACTGGGGCTGAATCCCACAGCGAAAATAAAAGACTTCCCAAAGATGCCTGTAGGTCTGGCTTGGGAAAAATGTCTGCCTGGGACAAACTGGGTAATCAGTAATAACCTTAAAATGTCAGGGCCAGGCTTGGAGAGGAACCTCTGCGTCACCTCGGAGCACCTCCCACCCAGCCCCGGCCACTGACATCTCCAAGGAAGGGGGAAAATGGAAAATCCAACTCCACAGTTTGGGGGTGGAGCACGATCCTCCCTGATCTCTGCAGGCACCACTGCAGCCCTGGGCAGGAGATTTTAGCACAGGCATGACCTCAGTGTGATGCTGTTTTACAAAACCTCGCAGCAAACTGAAAAAACAAAAGCTAGAACTAAAAGTGTGTGAGTCCCCATGGATTGAGGGCAGGAAGGATCACAACAGCCACTCCAGCACTTCCTACAGGGACACTGAGCACATGAAGCATAAATGCTTTATTCATTAAGTTGGCTACTTCAAACCCATTAACCCCGTGCCAGTCGCTCACGTGGGCAGTGGGGCACAGCTGGGGGGCTCCAGGTCTGCATCTCTTCTTCTCTGATCACATCCTAGATCTGTGTCTGCAACTACATCTCTTCCCAGACCCCACATCTCACACAGAGTAGCAGCTGCCCATTCCAGGAATCATTCCATGCTGTATTGAGACGTGATTAACGAAACCAAACCCAGCGGTCACACCAATCGAACTGAGCTGTCAGCCAATCCCTATTCCTGTCTTAAAAATAAAATACAAACACTTTGCTTTTCAAGGCAAGCCCACAGCTTCTCTGATGACTTGCAGAAGCATCTGGGTTTCCTATTCTCACAAACAGAGAAGGAGAAATGCTTTCCTCTTGTGCACAGCTCTGGACATGTGAACAAAACCCAGGAGACCAAATCCAAAACCATCATTCCCGAATGTGTTTCACAGATGACAGGCTAATTGCTCAGCACGTGTAACTTCAGGTCTGGCTACTTCTCCCAAAAAGGGAACAGCCTATGTTTGGAATCCCAGTAAACAGAAAAACGGCTAAATTTGGAACATTTACCTGTGAACAGTTTGGTGGCAGAGTATTTTTAGCTGTCAGGATAGAGTGTTAATGGCACACCTCTCCTGTTCCAAGGGCACGGCTGGTATGACCAGCGAGGCTATTCCCAGTATCCAACAGGTGTGGGTCAGCATCTGCTGCCACAAGGGCTTCACATGCAGTGCCTCTTTTGTTCAGTCCCCACTGCCCTCTTGACGTGAGGGGCTGCTGAACAAATCAAACCAACTCACCATCTCTTTTTAAAGTTCTAACACTCAGCACATTGTGGAATAAAGGTGGCTGCACAGCGGCATAAATGTGTTTATCTGGTGGCAGCGGTGACACACCAAAGGGATTTCTGGTAGGCTAAAACACATGCAGCTTAAAAACAAATATGTGTTTGTGCGATGTAATAGGAGAGTAAATTTACTAAACAATCAAATAATATATTAAGAGAATTGCAGGAAAGTGATGAGACACAACAAAGTAAGAACATCCTGAAATTATCACCGTTCAACAAGAAAAAACCTCGCAGAGAAGATGATGAGAAAAATGTTAACAGTGATGAAAAACAATAGCTCAATATAATCCTCAACCTTAATCTGTCCTTGGCCATAGGAAGATGCACACAATCCCTGAGCACAACCTTTACACACTGGTGCATATCTTTTGATAATCACATACATTTCACTGCAAGCAGAAATAACACTTCTAGACACAGCCCCCCCCAGCCATAACATCTGTAATGAACTCAACCCTCACCTAACAATAAACATCAAAGCTTTCCATGCAAAACTGGCCTTTTTTAATGAGAGAGGGACAGTACAAAGTGTGTCTGGGATTAACAATACATGAAAAAGAAATAAAGTCAGACAAAATAGAAAAAAGGCTGCTTAAACATATATAGAATTGATCTATGTCACTCTGATCAAGCTGTTGAATAAATTGGGGTCTACTGGGTGTAAGAAGAATTTTTCTTATGTCTTTCTTTTTTTAAAAAACCATGTAATCTCTCTGAAACCCTTTTTTCATTACAGGAAAAGCCTCCAAAGGTCCAGCTGTAACTGCTGCAACGTTGTATTCATGTTCATTAGAAAAACAAATTCGCAACAGATCATTTTAAGAGTAATAATAGAAGGCTGACAAACGAAAACCACATGTGGGTGGGGGGAAAAAGAGCCCAGCAGTTGGGGAAGCAGGCTCAAAGCAGGCTGTGCAGGACACAGCTCCCAATGGATCACACTCCCCTCGGTGTGGAGCTGCAGCTCCAACACTTGCTTCTCCACACAAGTGGTGTCTGGTCAGAACAATCCAACACGAGATGGTTTCTCAGGTTTAAAGCAAGAGGAGGCAACTGGATTTTCACATTTCACACCTCTAGGCCAGATTCCTGCTGGTTCCACTCGGGAAAGCTGCCATGAGCCTCGGCAGAGGTAAGGGTCCAACGTGCTGGCAAACTCCCCAGCTCCATCAGCTGGGAACGGCAGCAGCCCACGGCAGGAGCTGCTGTGCCAGGAAAGCCCTTACGGCTCCACGCAGCTCCTACCACGGAGCACAGGCCTGGTCTCACCACGAGTTTCCAGGCACCTCAGGAAAGAGCCTGCACTGCTTTAGTGCACAACCTCAGCCGAGCCAGAGAGATCCAAGGGGAGCTGGTGGCTCCTTGCCCTGACGTCAGGTCACCTGTCCGGTCCCTGAGGCTCCAACACTTCCAGAGGTATTCCCAGACCCAGGAAACAGCAATCAGGAAGCCTGTGGCCACAGACACCGGCCTGGGCAGGATTTAGGAGCTGACTCATGGCTAATGGGCAATGATAAACTATTGTACTGCTTGTTCACTTGTGCCCAGATCAGATGACTAAGGAATTTAGGTGCCTATAGAGATTAACAGTCTAAATAACTTTTGCAGTCTGACCCGTAAACATCTGCATAAACAGACTTTCTCCTCTCTGTTCCACAAAAGCTGTCCATGCACTCCTTGCTAATGAAATACAATTATTTTGCAGGCAATCCAACTACAAATATTAAATCCTGTAACTGACTCACATGAAAAATAAATCCTTAGTCAGGTGACGTAATGCAAACGAGCAACCCAGGCCCATCCAATAAAGGGGGTTTAACTCATTCCATTTTATAGATGATGAAGGAAAAAGAAAACATCTTTCATAAAATGGTTTGTACTCCTGCTCCCCAGGGGCTCTCGGAGCTGCACGCAGCAGTATCCTGCTCTCCAAACATGCAGCAGGAGGGTTTTGCCCCTCTCTGCCCCACTCCTGTGTGCAGGCAGGGTTCGGTGACACACAGCAATTCCAAAGGCTGCAGGATCCGTGCCACCACTGAGATGAAACAGCATCTCTAACGCTTTTTGCCACATGGCTGCTGCAAGCTCCTATTTTATCCCAAAATGCTGCATCCTGCTTTAGTGAGTGTCATTTGCTGCACTTAACCTGCATTACAGAAAAACCTAAAGCAGGTTCTGGAACAGAACCCAACCTCCTGATTCCACATTCATAATTCCACGCTTATGCTACTGCATGAAGTAACAAAATATTCCCTATTTTCTTGCCTCTCCAGCACTGGTTGTGACACATGAGCCAGCCCCTCGTCCCTCCCCACAGCCCTACAACCACTGCTAAGTCATGGAGGCATCACTACAGCCATTTCTGTTCTCCCCAGAAACACAGAGAAAAAAAAGGAAACGCTAAAGGATAAGAACAATCCTTTAGAAATCACATCCCGCTGCCATCACCCACCTTCCCAGCCCTTCATCCCATGCCATTTTCACTCCTGTCTCTCTCCCCAGAGCCTTCTGAGCATATGCAAGTCCTTCCTCCAGCGGAGTTTTCCTGCAATGGCCTGAGGAGTCACAGCCTCCCCTGACATTTTCACACGGCTGCTATCTCTCGGAATAAATTCCTCTCCGTGCCCTGCCTCTCTAACCCCGGCTCCGGGGAGCATTGTTCCCCAAGATGCCTGTCAGCACGATGCCGGGCTGCGGGAATTCCAGCCCTTTTCCCGAACTGTTCAATAAGCAGGTTTCATAATGCTGGTATCCTGTCAATAAAGGTCGACGGATGAGCCGAACGCTCCGGATCTTGACAGTTTGTGTTTATTCCCTCTCCCTGCAATCCTGATCTTGAACATTTAGCATTTATACCTACGGACAATGCGGAGCACAACGTAGAAACACAGATCACTACTCACCTCTAAACAAGAATGCAATTTCACTCACGATTAAGACATCAACATCACAAATTCAATGCTCGCTCTAGTTCTGCATCATCACTCCAAAAGGAAAAACATCAGCTACTGAATGAAACGTCAGCCCCGGTGCCATGAACAAGGGTTTTTCAGAGCTGCTGCAGTCTCACAGTCTCTAGCACAAGTCTGCCATATTTTTTTTGTTAAATCAGGCCTGTACCCACCTAACAGCCAGAGGCAGCCCCGAGACACCCGAACCAAGCCCACGCATTGTGCCGCTCACTGCGGGCACCGCGGCAGCCGCGGCGGCGGGCGATGGCCGCGCCCGGACCGCAGCCCCGCAGCCGGAGCGCGGCGGGGTCAGCGCGGCGCTCCCGCACACAAAGCCCCGCAGCCGGCCCGGCTGACAGCGCGCCGCGACCCCCGCGCCG